>VZTG01000491.1:2682872-2712656 GCA_013397845.1 Melanocharis versteri
AAAAAAAAAAAGAAAACAACCTCCAAAAGCACAAAAGCAACACAAACAACAGTTTCAGCCACTCTGAATTTGTCCACCTCTCTTTAGGAAGGATTTTGATATGTCTTTAAAGAACTCTGCGCAGATCTGTTGCTTAAACATGGCTGTAGAAGCCAAGCTTTCAACAGCCAATTGATCCAACACCTTCTTACTCTGGAAACAAGAATGTCACGTTAACCTCCAGGATTCAGGCCTTCCTCCCTGATTCACCCTGAAGACAGGCCATTTCTGCTTTTCCCCATGTAGCCAAAGGTGTCTCAGTACATGCTGTCATTTCTGTGCAGTCAAGATCAACACTTAGGATCACAAGGGAATTACTAAAAGCTCCCTGAAAACATTTTATTTTCATCTCCATTTTCCACCTCTTGCTGCTATTAACCATCTTTATGTCAGTGATACCTCTTGTTGACAGCTCATCAGAATAAAACATCTGTAGTTTATTACAGCTGGGATTAGTGTGAACTTTAGGGAATAAGGATAAGATGGGTAAGGGATGAGTGTGAACTTTAGGGAATAAGGACAAGATGGGTAACCTTTAGGAAACAAAAGGGCCATAGGGTGCCAGCCTTAGCATATAATGCTGAGTAAAGCATATGTTAGTATCACTCACTCCTAAATGCACTGGTGCAAGCAAAGAGGAATCAGATGCACCTGGACATGACAGCCACGTGGGAACCTGCTGGCTGTAACACTCAGTAGAATCACTGCAATCTCAAGCAATCTACAGGATTCAATAACCATCAAATAATCATCTCATTAAGTTTCCACAAATCATTAATTCCACCAAGTGTCAAGGTTAACAAGGCTCCTGTCGATATCAATGGCTTGGCACAGAGGAATTCAATACTTAGAGATTCAACCACCATTATCGAAACATGCAAGAGATAAGATGTGATTGCCTCCTTTTCACCCACTCCTACCACCAGGCAATCCCTACCCCACGTGCAAGCTGCAACTACAGCTGCTCAGAAGTTTCTGACAGATTTCCCCCAGAAAAGACACCAACTGAATGTGTTTTGCAGAAGCACATTCATTCAGTGAGCCTTCTGCTGAAACGTAAGCTCCCGGTGCTCGGCCAGCTGCCAGGAGAAATCAACCGTCATATGGCACAATGCAAAGTGCACGGTGCAGCTGACTCTTCAGAGCTTGAACTATTAAGGCTTCCAACACGCACAGCTCTCCAGGCAGGCTCTCCATTAACTTTGCAAAACCATGTTCAAAGCATGGGAGACTCACGTCAACTCTGTGCAACCTCTTACCCTGTGCCGCCTAGGAAATGAAGGTACTGCAAGTCCTCATGCAGCTACAAGGCAGGGTTTCCCCAGAGCTCAGACTTTCACACAGTAATGCAGAAATATCCCTTTAGCAAAATTAGTATTAACAGCACCATAAAGGATATCAGAGCACTCCCTGGAAAGCTTTTTTAATCTCATGTTTATCCCCTCTTTATTAATCATATTTATTCTCACAAAGCCTGAAGAATCAAGTCTTCAGGCTGTTTACTTCTGAGATTAAGATGGCCATAGTTGGAGCAAGTAGGTAGACTCATAAGCAAGATATCTCATTCTTATACAGACATCTTCACAGCCAAAAAAAAGAGAAGATGAAATATCAAACATTCCCAAGATGGCAACAGAATGCTTCCTAAAACACTAAGGTTTTCTAACTTCCCTCAAAGCATCAGTTAGTTTAACAGTAATAAAAGTAGACAATAAAATCCAGCTTTTAGGATTCCCAGTCACCAAACTCCCCAAACAAAACAAATTTCTTCTTATTTTACTGCAAACATGTTTTAGGTTATAGTCCCCAGGAAGAGGCAGTATAGGACACTACTGCACAAGCCATCACATTCCAGAGGGAACAGCACTCTCACGATTTTTTCCCCACACCTAAAGGTCAGCTAATAAACCACTCTGCAAACTTGAAGTCAAAGGACCATTTTTAACTCTGCCACTCTCTGTTACCAAGAAACAGGCACATCAAACTGACAAGCTCATTTAAGTGATCAGTAGGATTCCACAAGCAGTTACTGTACTTTAGAGACCACCAGTGTTTGGCAGATCAGTTTGGAAAACACAAAGGAAAGTTGGCTAAACATTACACAGGTGTAATTAGCCAGCACAAGAACCTGTTTGACTTCACGCTGAGTTAAAGCAAGGTTGCTCCAGCAAAAATCCTTTACCTTGACTCTGCTGAGGGATGGTAACTCTTTAAATCACTCAAATCTCATTGTAAGATCACATCTTATAACCCTGGAAGTTTCAATGTTCAATAACCAAACCCCTTGCTAAATCAAAGACTGGGAAAATTGTCTTCCTCTGAGGAAATATTACAATGAATCAGCAAGAACATAACTATACCACTATCTTCTAGAGCAGAGGAAATCAGAAGTGTTTAAACTAGTATCTCTGAAACTCTTTCATGCTAAGTGTCTTCTCTTCTGGCAGCTCTTTGATCCCTGTGGGTACAGTAGAATCCAAACAGTCACAGAGAAATGCAAGACAATTGTAGGCAGTCACCAATTTGTGACAGCATTAATGTCATAAACCCCCTGCTATGAGCAAAGAAAGGAATGTTCAATGCTTCCTAAAATTTGACTGGTTTGAGATTTTAGTTTTGCTTTATTTTTTACTTCCTGCTCATCCAGGTCTCAACACTTCCTGTTCTGGCAGGGGCTGGAGCACCTCCCCACTCCCCCTGTGCTAGCCTTCGGTTTTTTGGGAAGCTCTGCACTTGGCTGTGGCTTCTCAAGGGAGATGAGGCACTGTCATGCCACAGGTTGGAGTGGCACTGACATCGTACTGAACACAGGGCTCCACACAGCAGCCTTTCTCAGCTGAAGTTAGTTTTGAACCAAAAGTTGACTGGGAATTTTTCTCCAACTGTCATACCTTGATGCTGTCCCAATATCCAGGAGATGACAGCCATCAGGTATGAGACTTCTCCAACCTGTCTGCATCCTCTTTTCAGAGATCCTGTTCTCAGAAAGGCCTTCCCTGGCATTCCAGCATTCTCCCACCAAGCACAGCAGCCAGGCCAGCCAGCAAGCCACCAAGAAGCAGGTGTTATTCTCCAATGTGCCTCCACTGTGCCTTGCTCTTGGCACACTACCCTGTTCAGATCCTATGACATAAAAGTCCAGATTCTGCTCAGAGCAAGAATTCCACTAAAGCAAAAGACTGGGTCAAGGATAGATCATGAGCCTCTCATAAGCATGGCTGTTTAAAGGAAATAAGTTGATTCACTGAAAGTCAGCTGTTTTAAAATTATCTCACTAGTCCTGTTGGAAATGATACCGAGTTTAAATTTTTTTATATAACTTTAGTCAGGGGTTTTGTTCACCCTTTGCTCAGGGGGAGGGGAATTGAAGTTTCTTTTCAAAGGACTGTTTCACCACTCGAGGCCTGATGAACTTAACATCTCAACAAACTGGGAGTAGCTCAGAAGATACACAAAAGATAACGACCATTAATGAACATCAACTCTAAACATCACCCCTGGCATGGTCGGAGACTACTGGTCTTGGAAAAGAGAGATAAAAGGATGAAGAATGGGAACCTAATTAACATCAGAGGCGAAGGGATTGAAAACCAATAGAAAACCATATACTAAGAACTCTGTAACTTGAGAGCAATGAACACTGAGCCAATGAATTCCTATGGATTTTGACTGTATAAGTATCAACCAGAGTTATTTCACCAGAGTTTCAACCTGCAGTGGCTTTATTTTCAAGACCAAGCATGCTGCGAGGTTACCTTGGCTCTTTCGCAGTCCCTAAAGGACAGCTGGCTTATTACATTGTCTCCAGCAAGTAAGGTGGAGTCCTGCAGTCTTACAAGAGTCGGTGTTCTCTGTCCCCATCCTGTCCAAACCAGATAATGAAAAAACATTGCGCATCTGCATAGATCTGGCATGCCATCTATCTGCAAAAAGCACTGCTGGCTGGCTGGATCACATCTGTTTAAAGATCCATTTGAGCTTTTCCATCTATCTAGTGCTTTGAAATCACGGGGTACAGACAGGCCAATTATGAACAATTAAGTTACCACACGTAAGAAATTACTGTTTCTCAGATGAGCAGAGGTAATTGGCCATATGCACACTCACAGCCTAGTCCCAATGGTCAAGAAAATTGGTTTAACTTGCATTTTGTTGCAACACATTTTGCTACCTGTTTGCAAGGGAGTAAAAGAACAACCATAGTCAGCCAGCACAGCTCAGGGCATCAGCTTTTATCTGTGTTTTAACGAGATACACACAAGTAACCTGTCCACTCCTACGGTGAAACCTTTAGAGATTGTCAGTGTTACTTAGCTCCACCTCAGTAAACAATCCACACTACACAACCAAAACCAGTTTAGTTCGAAACAGAAGCACAGACCTTGCTATTTAAGTAAAAACATAGAGGAAAAAATGCAGCAGGGAAGAAACTGGTTTACTTGCTACTTGTTCCTCCTCTAGGTTATTAATTCAGAAGCATACCTTAAACTATGCATTTCTTTCAAAAACACAGAAATTGAGCATATGAATAACTTTAGTTTTATGTCAAAATAGATTTATAACTTTTCTTGCTTGCAGTAAATTACCTGGGAAAAAAATCACATTATTGAGGAAAATGAGTACAAAATAACCACAGTAGACTTGGCTACAAGATGAGATAGGAGCAGGGGGAAACATCCTCAGAAATACCGGACTTGCATTATATGAGGGTCAGCTCTAATCCCAGGAGGGTAAATGGGTCAAAGCAAAACATGAGAAGAACCAACTCTACAGAATTTATCACTCAATAACATCCCGCCTTTGGCGCACATTAATCAGGCTGTGACGAGAGCCAGGGAAGAGGCAGAGATGCACATGTGGTTGCTATGGAGTTAAAGGCTTGAAGGAGATACATGGAAACAGCACAACTGCATAGAGCACAGTTAACTCTTAAACTGCCTCTATCTAAACAGCTCCCTGGCCACCCAAATTCATGAATGCCCATTCCAAGAGAATTCTTTTAAATGCCCAAGAGTTCCCATGAAGGCTCAAAGTCCAACGACCAAAATCCATGAAGGCAGAGTAGTGGCTCCAGATTAAAAAACAGAGAGAGACTGAAGAACAACAGCCAGATGTTACAGAAACTGAGCAAGGATGGAGGGATTAGAAGATGGAGCTGGACATGGAGGGAGGACCATGCTTTGCAGCACACAATCTCTGCCAACCGTCTTTGTAGTTTAATACTTTGATCTATCACACAGAAAGGAGCAAAAGGAACTGCTAGAGATCCATGCAGAGAATGAGTTACCTCCAGACCAAAAGTAGGGGCATCACCATAAAAGTTAATACATCCATGGTTCCGAAAAGTTCAAAGTGCACAGAAGTCCTAAGAAGCCCAGACACATCCCTTCCTCAAGAATACACATCTTGAAATGTTTGGACTTTTTCTGCCCCGTGGCATCATTCAGCACTGTCTTAAAAAGCCACCACACTTGCTGATGTGAACACACAAGACTCACATACAGGCAAGGATTGGGGTGAGGCTGGCACAGGACATGCTTCTTGCACAGACTGAACAAGGAAGAACTTCTTGGAAGACAATTTCCTGAAGCAAATATTCTAGGGATGGGAAAACAGTTCTGGGAGACTAGGCAAATGAGGTAAAAAATCCTGAAGACAGAGACAATCATGTTGGAGCTGATGACTGAAGTAACAAAGCATATTTCATGGATAAATCCAATCAGCTACTTCCAGATCACAAGAAGCTGCTGCACATCCAACTCCCTGCAGAGTTTCCTAGCAGGGGCTGTGTGCGTGTGTGTACATACATACATACATACATATATATATATATATATATATGTAGATAATCAGCAAAGTTTCTATTTTCTCCTCCTACTTAAGGGAGTCTTTTAGTGAGCAACCTCCTACACTGCTATTTTTACCTGCTCCTAATCAGTGTGTTCTTAAACATTGAGAGACTCTGAGAAGAGCAGTTCAACTCCTCCACTGCACAGCCCACAACACACTGAGTAATATCTAGATGGCAGCTCTTCTCCCATCACCCAGGACATCACGTCTTGCAGAGCACTAGGGAGAGCTGGTGGTCAAGGCCTGGGGGATGTCTTCTCATTCATAGGATGCTGAGCTTGATCTGAAGGTTCTTTGAGCAGATATCATTAGCACCATAAGAAGTCAAGTAGAGAGGACTGGATCCAAAGTCAGAGTTTTAAACTACTGATGTAGTAAATAATAATACTGAAAATAACCAGAAAAGCTGGATAAACTCTTTTACTGCACTGTTTTCTCCTCTCCTTTTTATCTCCTTTCACCATAAAGCTTTCAGTTTTCACTCTCAATGAATCATGTTTCATTGCCAGATCCAAACATGCCTGATCTCAGCCTCACACTAGGCATTAACCCGTGGACATAACTCCCAAAAGATCAGGGTGCCTCAGTCCCTGTGGGGAGTTCCTGAGATTTATGGTAACAAGGAGCTCAAGAACTAGTAGATGGCACCAAATCCTGATGCCAGATGACAGCTCACTAATCGGTGGGCTGCACTCTCAGCTCCTCTAAAGGACTTTATCAGATGGCTGTTTATTTAAGAGGGGCCATTTTCAAATGCCCAGCACCGCAGAGGTGGTGTGTTTTCATGGGCTGTGGTGACACCCTCTATGCTAGCACAAACCCTGATCAATTTGCCTCTCCTCATCCATTTGTGCAGCCTTGCTCTGAAAGCACACGCTAAATTCTTTCTTCACTTTCAAGAACAGATAGATCTTCCTTTGAAATAACCATTAATTCACCTGATTCGGCAAGTCATTTCCTCTCTTGCAGCAGCATTAAAAAAAAAAAAATACAAATTCCACTAAGGCCAAAAGCACCAAGGGCAAAACTCCAGATGAAACATAACAGAGAATCAGCTCCAGTGCCCCAAAACCCAACCACACCAAGAGTCTTTAAAGGCAGTTCCAATTACCTCAGAAATGTTGCCAACAAGACTGACTAGCTACAGGCACCATGCTCGGGAAAAATGGCATCTTGTATTGCATGGGAGTGTTCCGAGCAAATCTCAGCTTCCTGTCAACATATACTATTTAAACCTCTGACATTTTAAAAGTTGACCCTATGGATTGATTGTAGGCAGTTCAATATAAGCATTCAGCACATGATACTTGATATTTAAACTTCTAGCTCAGATTATAAATGTTGACAGATTTATCTATGACTGCAGTTGACTGGAAAGTGTTTGTCCTCCTATTTCAAGTTTCAACATTTTCCCTGTTTTTGTAAACATTTATCACACAATTTTTAAAGTTGCTAAAAATATTTAAAATCTTTTTTTCTAGCACTGAACAAAAACAAACAATCAAATCATTTCCTAATCAAAGCAACTTCCTAGCATTTTTCATAGAGTACTTTGTCATAAAGTCCTTTGATTAAAGCTGAAACTTTTCAAGAAATTTTCAATTTTCTTGGAGAATTGATTGAAAACCATGTCAATAGTAATTCTGTAATCACTCTCCTCTCCCATGAGTCTTACACAGACTCATGATATTGATTTTATTCTCACTTTAAAAGTAGAAGTACATGCACTTGAAATCTTTAAGTAAAAATTCTTACTCAATTTAACATTTGTCATAAAACTAGTAAACAGCAATGTGAAATATTAAAATTTTTTAGCAGGGCTAACATTTTTCAATGACGTCACTTAAACATGAAAAAAATATTCTTCTGAAAGCAAAGTCACTTTAGATAATATATTAATAAAGCATTTTGAAAGATTTTCATTCTTCTTTCCTCTATATTTTCTTTCTTCTTCCAGCTGCAAAAAGAGTACAAGTGATTTTGGGGAAAGTACTTTAGCATGAGTTTTTAATAAATAGTTTCCTGACAAAATATTAACACTCCTTACTGCAGTTTGCTTCCCAGGAGCATCAATAGCAGTAACCATTAGAACATGATCAAGAAAGCTCAAGCTCACAAAGGGCTTTCTTGCCCGAAACAAAACAGACAGTAGTCTGTATTCTTCAAACTCTCTACAGACTGCATGCCATTAGTATTTATTGAAATAGTAGTAGGATAACACCAGTGAAAGGCTCAGCTTAACTCGGAGGGGAATAACAGCACGGGTCACACTGCAGTCCTCTGGTACTCTTTCATACCCTGCATTCAGGGCTTGCTGCAGCTCTACCACACATGAAGGGACCTGCACAGGGACAGAGCCATCCCCCAGCACCTGATCCAGATCAGGCCCAGCTGGATTCACACAAAGAACGGGCTGGTGCTTTCCCCTCTTCTCAAGAAATTCATACCTGCAAGCAGACCATTTTCTTTCCACATTCATACTATTATAGTCTAAGCAGGGAAAACTAGAAAGCAAGAATCACTTTGTTTCAGTCACATTCACAGTAACAGGCATATCAATATGCAAAACAAACACGACATTGTCTGGAAATTCAGAAAAAATTGATATCTTTGCTGAGACAATCACCACATAAATGCATTTCACAGCCTAAGACTACAACACAAGTGACAGCCAAAGAAAGATAAGTCAGCTCATGTTTATATTTCAGGCAGCAAGGCTTCAGACCAAGCCTCGGGTGGTCACAATTACATCACAGTCTCTTGCAGTGGTAAGCAAAATCTGTCTTCGACCATGTGGAAGCAGGCTGCCAACGTCTGGTGGCAAAAGGTAAGCAACGAGCACCAGAAACAAGTGTGCAAATAAGCAAGAAGGAAGCTTTTACTCTCCGGAGCAGTTATAGGAGTCAAGGATGTATATTCACTCAGCACATCATCTGCTTAGATCCCTCAATTTATATTCAAGATAGATTACATACAATTACCATGTTTCTGTAAAACCTAATTAATGTATTTATTACCATCACTTCTCTCTGACAATCCCCTGCACAGAAGTGAAAATTTGTTTCCTACGAAGTTTTGCCTCTTTGAGCTGAAGTGGTTTTCTCCCTCACAATAGATTATTACGCTCTGCAAAGCCAGTGAGACAAATCCAAGTATCTCTGTCGTTCCTCTGTGCAGTCACTGTGCCATATGTCTGATACCATCACAGAAACTTCTCTGAGGTTAAACAGGGCATGACTTTCAAGATTTCTCCCGTGATAATTTGTAGTGAAAGAAGTTCTGTACTCCAGCTCCAGAGTGGATTTTTATGCCTCACTGCTAATGTAGTTACTGGGAGCGTGGGACCCAGTAAGCTCAGAGGACCATGGCCTTACCATGGAGTAACACTTTTCCAAGCAGACCAAAGGTACATCACAGGACCACATTCCTCCCTCAAACATGAAAACTCTTTGGGAAAGATAGTGGCCCAGAAATTGCTGACATGGGCAGTCTTGACCTGGGCACTACCTTTTGTAGCACTGCTTGACTCCGTCCTCCCTGTCACCTGGCCTTCCTACTCCCATCTTCCAGCTTGGCTCCAAGTGCTTCATCTCCCTGAACCACCCAATCACCATTGAGACTCCAACTTCCTCTTCTTCCCTTCTCCCATTACATCTCCCCTTGTCTCATCAGAAGGTGGCAGATAATTGCCAGCGATCATTAGGACAGGCAGGAAACTGCACTTTCCTTCTCGGCTAAATACCCAAGGGAGCATGAAGCCAGCTCTAGCCCTCCAGTGCCTTCCTCCTCTGTGCATGGTTCTGAGGTAAGACTGTTCAAAGCTGTCTGAATCATCAGCTAACCCTCTAAAAAACTTGCCTCCTCTCAGCCCTGCAGCATTCTACCAGCCCCACTCAAATCCCCCAGTGATGCAGGGCACCCTCTCAGCAGCAGCCAGGGAGCCCAGCTGAGTGCATTGACGGTTCCCTAGACACTGATTTGAGGCTGATCCACTGATCAGGCACCAGAAAGCCCTTGGGAAGCTCCCAGGAGCCATCCTTGGAGTAAAGCCTGCCATTTTCCCTCACGCCAGCTCCCCAGGCCACGGCTACAGACAGAGCAGCTGGGACAGAGCAGGAGCCTGGATTAGGAAGGACATGTGGATGGCAGGAGTTACGGGATCCCACCGCCCTCTCAGCCTCTCACCTACCCCCAGCCTATTGGCCTTTGGGGGGTGGGGGTGAGCCAGCCTGGCTGCTGGGAGCACTGCTCAGCAGTAGCCAGAACTGTGTTACCAACCCCTTTATAGCGGCACATGCTCCTGCACAGCACCAGGAATGCTGCCCTGGGAAAAGTTAACTCCATCCCAGCCAGACCCAATACAACATCTCTGGCTGCAGACTCACGCCTTGGATCCTTCAATGTACCTCAGGATACACCCAAACATTCAGAAAGTCTTCTTTTGGATAGACATCTTCAATTGGAAAATTAAATAAATGAGGAAAGATGCTGGGAAGAGGAAGAAAACACACTGGTTGCTGATAATAAACAAGCGTGTGTTGCAAGCTTTCCCCACTCCTTGGCAACCAAAAAAGTCACACAAGAGAGCAAGGGGCAGTTGGACAAGTGGTGTAACTGCATGCTTCCGGAGCAGTAGTTTTAGGTGGATAAGGGAAATCTTTTGGTATATTCCCACATCGTCACCATCCTGTACTGGTATTACAGGGCCCAAATAAAATCCAGGGAGACTTCAGTCAACTCGTATTCAATTCAAAGGAAACAGTGGAAAAACAAGAGCTCAGATCAAGAAAGAGAGACCTTTACCTTCATGTCACTTTTGCTCTTCATTTGTTATGCCCATATCAGAAAATAAGACAGGCCAGGGCCTATTTATTGGTCCAGAGAGCACCTGGCACATCAGAATCTGCCTCCATCGGGATGAATTTCCTTTCTCCCCAAGACAAGGTGCCAAAAGCAAACACTGGGCTACCCAATCCCCTACACCAGGTCTGGGTTTGTCTGAAAATGTTCCTTGGCACAGGACACAACAATGCTGGGGGACACCAGTGGCCAAACCATCACACTTTCACATCAGGCCAAGCATCCAGGAGCAGTGAACATCCAGGAACATCCTGGACACCACATGAAATGAAGCAGGTAAGGCACATCCCTCCTGAGGTGGGCACGAATTTGCAGACAGAATTTGCCGTCATTCACCACAAATTTACTGGAGAAGAGTCACTGGCTGGAAGCCCAACCTCTGACAGATTAGTGTCTGTCCTAGAGGCAGAAAATCTGGTCCAGAGAGATTAAAAGTGCTCTGCCCATCTTTCTTTGTCAACAACCTCCGAGGGGTGGATGACATGCTCAGATCAGCCCTCGGCAGCAGCGGAGGTGGCAGTGGGACGAGGCTGTTTTGCTAAAGCAGCAGTGACGTCCCTCAGCCCTCTGCCTGGCTTTCACACACACCTTTCCTTTTCACTGCAGCCTTTCCATACAAGGGATCTCTCTCTGCAAACAGACCTGGCGCTGGCAGAAAGCAATAATCTTTGACACATTTCCTGGGGGTGCTTTGATAATGAAAAAAGAGTTAAACAGTGGCAACACCTGACTGCCCTTCCAGCTTTCTTTTTATCATTTTAATTAGATTTTTTTAAAAAAAACTGTTTGAAAAAACCACCAAAAAAAAAAGCAAAACAATGGCCAAATATCAGTCTTCAGATAAAAGCAATTTTGAAATCTGATGCTTATGTAGCTCAGTAGGCACAGTGGATATTAATAATTCAACAAAATATTATAGTCATTACTATATTTGGCAGTATCACAACAGTGTGTTTTAGCAGAATTTCTCTCCAAATCTCATTGCAACAGCCATTAATAAATAAAATGCAATTCACTGCATTAAATGTGTTGTTTAAAGGCTAAATATTTCATCAGAACTAATTCATTTTAAATAATCAGACTAGGACTCTCCTCCCAGCACCAGAACAAATCTCAGCTCCATACGCTTTCCACACTTAGAAATGAAATTATGTTTCAAAAAGCAGACCACAAATTGAATTCAACTGGAACATCTACGCAGCAGCTCTTAGAGTACAACCCACTGCAGACAGATGGGATCACATTCAAACAGACCACAGGTCTCATGATTTTGTTATGTTGTTTTTGCCACCTGAGAAAATTAAGACTGAAAAAATACAGTAGAACTGTTTGTATTTATTGCCTGCCTTGAACTGTGGCCAACATCCGATTCCCAGCGGGAAGGAGAAAAAAAAGGCATGTCTAGACCTCAGCTGCCAATAGCTATAGATAACAGTGCTCATCCAGTGCTTCCCACCAGTCACTCCCCAAGGGCTTTGCAAAGGAGGTCAGCTGCCTCTCACAGGTGGGAAAACTGAGGCACGGAGGGAAACAACTTGCCAGTGGTTCATGTAAAGCCAAAAGGCTGAGTTCCCACATATTTGTCCATCCTGCACAAGTGCTGCACAGGAAAGCTCTACCCCGTTGCCCCCTAAGGCACACATGATTCCATTTCAGTTGCAACTTTATGCTGGCAAATGCTACTTTTTTTTTCCCTAAAGTTTTTTCCTTGTATCTCAGGAATGGGACCAAGTAATTTATATCTGAAGTGCAGCTCCCCCTCCACTCTCAAACGCACCCAACCTACCCAGCCACAAGTTGGTGAGTTTCTAAATCAGGATGAAGAAGAGGGAGTTTGATTTTAGTTTCTGTCAACTGGTATTATTAGCAAAAAATGTTAAGAAACCCATCCATTAAAAATTAAATAAATGACAAACCAAAACTAAAAAAGCCCCAAACAAATAAGCAAACAAAAATCACACATGTATTTCAGTTTGAAGTTTTCAGTCTGAAAACTTCTTAAAAAACAAACCAAAAAACAAACAAACAAACAAAAAAAAACCACAAAAACAAAAACAAAACAACAACCCCAACTAACAAACATGACCGAAAAACCACTCTCTAAACTACCTGTCATTTTCTGGCCACCTGCAGAACAGTGTGTGAGTATCCACCCTGCTGACTGACAAACTGACGTCAGCAAGGTAATTCCTGTAATTAAAACAAAACAACATGACCTTACAAGCAGGCCCTGTATCAGACACCATAATCTCGATTTTTACCCACAGACCTCACTGCTTTCCTACAACAAGAGCACATAAACACTGCAACCTTCTTTTCACTGACTTTATACCAAGACAGCATAGCACAAAAAATCACAGGGAGCAGTATCTTCAAGCGTGACTTTCTACAGTAAAATAGCAATTTAATAAGGCCAGCATATTTTGTATCTTCTAAATTGTGCTGAATTTGCTTTCATAACTATATAATAAATATTTTGTTTTAACATTTTAAAATAAAAGTATCAGCTTTTCCATTTAAAAAATTCATTAAACAATTCCTTAAAATTTAGGGAGATGGGATTTTTATTTCATTGGTTGTTTGTGGTGGTATTTGTTTGTCTTTTTTAAATCAGAATGCAAGTATATGCTTGGTCCAAGTCAAAACCTGGGGAGACCTGTCAGGGTGGTGATGCAGTTTAGGGATTAAACCCAAATTATTTCCCTTCTGTCAACCCGCCCACATACACTCGAAAACACCAAGGTGAGCAGTCAGTTATTTACAGAGCTCTCTGTACTACATATTCTTGATTCCAGAGACATGCCAGATACAATTCACTGCCAGCTACAGCTGTGCTACTGAGCAGTGTGACATTGGGAATAGATGGACTTTTGGTCTCATCCAGCACATCTGATCTTATGATCCTGGGCACTTGTCCAAACCCCATTAAAGTCAATAGAAATGCAAAGAATTCACTGGCTTTGAGTCAGCCCTTATATGACAGAGGACAAGAACAGCTAGAGATATTTAACCTGTCAAGGAGAAGAGTTAATGGGAACTCACTCTAATAAATACTCCACCTTTACCGCACTGTCTGTTTGTGCTTTAAGTCATTCATCCTCAAGTGCTAAGGAGCCTCAACTCCCGAGCCAAAATCCAGATTATTTCTCTGGGCTTTCATCAAGACCCTATAAAGCATGGCTGCCCCAGTCAGACGAGCCAGCAGGACCTGAGCCAGAGGGGAACCTAAACCCAGGACCAGTGAAGGACTAGCACAGCATGGCTAGAGAGGTAACAGCCAACAATGGAATTTGGGAAACTGATTCAGAGCTCAGGCAATAAGCAAAGCAGCAAGAGAACATGCCACACCACAAGCCAGGATGGTGTCTACCAAGGCAGTAAGGAAGCCTCATTTTTGTTTGACGTGCTGTTTGGACACCACTTGGTGGAAATTTGCAAGTGAAGCCCTCATCATCACTCAAAGCTACTTCTAAAGGACTGCATCCCTGGATTGCTCAACCCCTCCAAGAGACAGTTCTCCTTCACCACGCAGCTTGATGGCTTCTGACACTTGGTAATTTATCACTATGTTAATGCTTTCCTGGTTGCTGTCTGTTATGAAACCCAGGTAGAAGCACAGCCTTGCAGATGGAAGAGGCCTTCAAATTCCATCCTGTCCAAGCCTGCCAGCTGCCAGAGGAGGAGAAGGCACGTGGGTCTAATTCTCATCTTACTGACATTTCATCGGTGTATCAGCACTGACTTTGAAGGTATTACTGTTGCCCTACTCAGCATCAGGAAGATGAAAAATACGCCCTTGAAATAAAACATGCTGCTCTGACAAGAGCTCCTGCTTCATTAAGATAAGGTCCTTATCAAGGCAAGATTTTATTGCAATACCAAGGATTTAAACCAAGCACAGCGGTTTTATTAAAGAGAGAGAACAAAAGACAAACCAAAGGGTTCCAGTGACAAGTTACTCCAAGCAGAAGTGAGGGATCCAGAACACCATTTCCAGTCTGGCAAAGGGATCACTCACAGCACTTGGTCTGTCTGGCCAAGTCTGTGTACTATTTATCTACCCAGCCAAAAAAAACATTTCCTCATAGCAGCTGTTTCTACAACAAGCACAGAACAGCCTGGCAACTCCTGCTCAAGACTACAGCATAGCACAATGTTTAAAAGTCTGGTTTGCTAGTTTATTACAAATGGTTCCCTCCCTCCAAGTTCCATTCAGGCAGGTGCTCCTGTCTTCTCAAAACAGTTACCCCCCAGCAGCAGTCAAGATACTTAGCTAAGCAGTGACCTGAGAGCCCACAGAGGCCCGAAAGACTTTGAGAGACACCACGTGCACTGGGAAGGGATACCCTTCTTTCCCCAGAACAAGCCCAACAGCATTTAGGATACAGTTTAACATTGAGATTTTTATTCTAATATTCCAAAAGAACAGAGACTTGGCAAGTTCCAGCTTGGCAATTCTCACCCTGAAGTGTCCAAATCACTGGTAAGCAATTAACATCACTGTTTTAATTGCTAAAGCACATGCTAGTGCACTTTAACATCCAAGTTTCTCATCAGCGCAAGAAAGGGAGAAAGATACTTGCCCACACTATAGCAATATCTGAGTCTTCCTCCCTTAAGTCACAGACTTAGTCACGTTCCCCACAATCAGGTAACTCAATTTCATTGTCCCAAGTTCAGGACAACAGAAAAGAAAATACAAGACAAATGAAAAAAAAACCAAACAGGGAAAAAAAAAAATCACAAACCACCAAGAGCATGAATTAAAGGAGATACATAAAGACATTAACATACCTAAAGACCCACACTGTCAAAACTAAGGCTGCACACAGAAATATTCACATTAGGGTCCTGCCCACACTAGGATAAATCAAGTTCTACTGAAGCAACACCAGCATAAAATCACCATAAACCAGAGTGGATTTTGGAACACTAACAGCAGCTGAACAGTACCCCTTGAAAGGCTAACATGCATTTACTGACATCCTTCCTCTCCCTTCAGTTAATGGCAGGACAGACCATTTAGCCAGTAGTCTGAAGTTTTAGCTTGCATGACAGCAATTTATGCACCCTGGCAGGTAAGAATGACCTACTCAGCCTAAACAAGAAGGAGAAAAGCCTCCTGACAGCATTTCTCTGCCCAGTTCTTGTCTGAGACAACTCCAAGTGTCATTCAGCCATGGCATGTCTAACCCGAACTGACCATGTCCCAGACTCCCGGGAGCCAGATCCCCTGACTCCAAAAATCACTTTCCTCCCTTCTCCCCCAGCAGGACTTAGGCACAAAGCAGTACATCATCAAAACACTATTTAAGTTCCCAGTGGCTGTGCATGCCTTCCTCAGGGGACTTTTTTTTTTTCTCTGGCGCTAATTCCATCTATTAGGTTCATTCTCTGTCTGTGCCCTGGGCAGGAGCTGCCACAGCAGAAGGATGCCCAAGGAAAATGCATCAGGACAAGTCAGGCACAAGCGTGCCTCTGGAGGCAGAGCATTTAAATAAAGAAGGAACCTGAAAAAGCTACCAGCTTTCCTGTAGCCAGCACTGACTGCTAACAAAAATTCACCACAGGGGACTATCACAAGAGCAAAACACTTTCTGGCCCCACTGACCAGTGTGCCACCCCAGGGACTGGCACAGGCTGGTGTCAAGAAGTCAGAAACAACAGAAAAGGCCACATCTGCCCCATCACAACTGATCATGTATGGTCTGTAGAAACAAGCTGGCAGGGAATGCCCGTGCTGCCTCCTCTTCAGGGAATTCAAATGCCATATATGAAGGTGAAAACAAATGGCAAGGTTCTGCTTTCTGTATCATGTACACCATCCTTTAAAGACACAAAATTTGTGCAAGGTGCTGTTCATTCAGCTGGGTGGGGAGGAAGCCTCTCCTGTTCCAAATGTTTATCATTAAATGCAGTTTTCTACTTCTCTCTTAAAACCCTACAACTCCACAGGCATTTTTTTTCCCAGAAAAAAAAAATGCTTTTAGCTCAAGACAGGGAAGGTTAAAAGGACAGACCCTACCTAATTACCAGCTCTTTTCTACCTTGCTACCATTCCCTCCCATCTCCTGATCAGCGAGATCTGCAGATGAGAGCAGAGCAGAACTGAACCCAGGCAGGACATGTGCTTTAGGAGAGCTCCAAATTCAGCACGCCAACAACGCCTAGGGAACCTGGTGTGTAACTGAGGGTTGCCAAATCCAACTGACAGGCACAGAAAAACCTTCATTCTGACTCATACCAGGCTGTACAAGTCACTGCCACCGTGCAAAGGCAACAGCAAAGGAAAGAGCAGGAAGGGACCTGCAGTACCATGTAATAGCATCAGAGCCCACCAGTTACAGCGGGGGGATGTAGAGAGGGAACAGAGGAAAAACAGGAAGAATCAGACTATGGCCCCAAATCACCCCTGGCTACACGGTACCTAAGTTTTTTCTAATTATATAGTTATATACCGAGTTCTATAGTTATCAAGTCACATATCCTTACACACGTGTAAATATAGGCATAGTATGCCCTACATTTCTAAAACAGTTTTTTTTTTAACCATGTAGTGATTAAAATGGTACTTTAAAAGATGCAAAAAAGCCCAGGAAGCTCCACTCTGTCCCCTCCCATCCTACTCTGAGGTGCTCCCATGCAGCTGATTTTGACAAACACAGGTAATAGCAAGCTTTGTTTTGTTAAACCTGTGCGGTACCAAGGGCAATAAATGTTACAGCCAACACTCTTAGGTAAGAAGGCACAACATTAGACAAGGTGTTTCCCCACGAGCTGTGAAACAGAAACAACAGGACTGAACACTTTCACACACATATTGACTCACTCCTGTGTCCTAACACGTCCCATGGATCAGCTCTGGCCTCTCACCCTTGTCTCCTCCAGGATGAGAACATGAGGAGACCTCTGGCTCTTTCCAGCCTCAGTCTGAGAACAGCATCCACAGTGACTTTCATTACTGTTAAATTTTGTCTTTGGGAAAGAAAATAAGAATCTCTTCTTTTACAGAAGAGGTAGCATTCTCAAATGATTCAGTATTTTATTGTCTAACATTTGATCTCATGCTGCAGAGTTAGACCTGCCTATTTCCCCTTTCTGTGAGTCGTTTCTCCCCAATCCAGTTTATTGCCTGCTTCCAGTAGCACTACAGGAAGCACAAATAAATAAATTTTTTAAAAGCCCCAGAAAGCTGAGAGCCATAAGAAGAAAACCTCAGTGCAACTCAGAAAGGCAGGCTTTGTTACTTACAGTATGTGAGGTGGAACAAGTAATGCAGATAATCTGAAATTAATTAAAGGGAAAGGCGGGTAGCATTGAACCTGCCACAAAGAGGTGCTGTATAAGCAAACTCAGAATGCTACACTACCAGCAATGTTGCCTTTTGATTAAAGGAACGGAGTTTCCAGGCAGGGTAGCAAAAAGCAACATGAATACTTAATTAAGAAAATTAAGGACTCCTCAGTGCTGATGCTCTAGCTGTGGTTTAGGTGCCTTGAAGAAGAAACTATTTCTGTTTTGAATCAACAGACCATGCTATGTGTGAGTTAGCATTAGAGGGATAACTCTGGAATCTTTTGACCAATTTGGACTGAATTCAACAGGGGATAAAAGGTGACAGAGGTGCAGAACTCCTCTAAGTCGAGGTGAGTGAAGAAGCAGGCCCCGAAATAATACCTGGCGTGAACCATAAGCCACCCAGTGTCCACTTTCATAGCTGACAGGGCTCCAGCTGGTTGATGCATCAATCACAGCCAGCTCTCCAGCACACCTGTAATGCTCAGCCAAGTACACCTTGTGCCACTCTTCACCCCTCCAAACGGGCAGCAGAACGAGGGATTGTGACAGAAACGACAGCAAACGCTAAGAGAGAGAAGAGTCCTGGAAGGACACACAGTTAAGTGATTGCAAACTTCTGCTGCTTAACAAAACAACCAGGCATTTTGCTCATTTTCTGGTACTTCAGAGAGCAGACAGCTCTCACAGGCCAGAAAAAGTGCTCAGCATGGCTACTGGGGCAGGGCCTGAAAAACACTCAGCAGAAATCATAATCTGGTGGGCTGCCCTGGCCAGATCTTTTTCTGCTGTATTCCATATCCCACACTTTTCTGAAAGCCCTTCTGTTAAAGGCTCAGCTACCCAAAAAGTCGGACGATAGATAGCTGAACAATCTCTGTTATACCTCTGTGACACCTGATATGGACACTGTGACTGGATGGGGCTTTGTCCTGGTGTTGCTCCAATAGCTGACAAAGTACATTTGAACAAAGATTCTTTCTTCTGAAATGCCAGTTCTCTCAAGTAGCATGGCTATCACACTGGTTTGCAATCTCACTGTCTCACAGGCAAACCTCTCTTCAGGCCCGGTACAAATGTGTTTTTCAGAGCCCCCAGCCCAGCAGGCAGGTCTGCCCATCTGCCTCTCCCACACACACTGGGAGCACGAGGTGACACTGCTCCTTCACATGCAGGCTCACCAGTCTCGTGTCTTGCACCAGGCTTTTGGCCAAACAGAAACAAAACCTTGTCCTACTGCAAACAGAAGGTTCATGCACGTTCAGAGAACAGGTCTGTCTGTCTGTCCACAAGTGCCAGGCCCCAGCCCCAGACACTACTCTGCACTCCCATCCACACTCCCTCTGCAGTATCAAGTATTAACAACATTTTGCTGGTTGGGAATAAAACTAGAAAGACACTGGGGTGGCAGAACAAGGACATTACCCCTCACATACCGGCCCAGCCCTCCACCTGGCAGAAGACTGGCATGAGGAAACTCAACCAGGCCCCACCAAGAGGGCAGAAGGAAGATTCATGTGCCCTGTCCCACTCAGGAGTACTTCACCTGCACCTGGTGTTGGGCAAAGACTTTTCCCCTTTGGCTGTGGAGTGGAACATAAAGGGGAAGGCCATCTTAATAATCCCAGAAGCTTACAAGACCCTTAAACTTTGCATTCTACTACATTATCCCATAAGACTGCACAAACAGGCATGCAAACCTACATGTGCTATCATCCTAAATTATTCCAACTCATTCCAAACAATCCACATGCTTCAGAGTCAGCTCCCACTCCCCTCATCAGACAGATGTGATTCCTCTTCTGTCTGCATTTCCAATGAAAGCCCAAATTCATGGCTCCCACATGCTGATTCTCATCCAGCTCAAAAGGAGCTGCAATTTAAATAGCTTGATCTGTGAAGCCAAGCAGGTAAAGGGACTGGAATAGCAGAAAAAGATGGTCTTAAAACACTTTGAGACAGAATTTTGCAGTGCTTTAACTTGATCAATCTAATAATGATTTTAGCTGAGCATGTTCTACTTTTCTACTATTGAGAGTTCTTTCCCATCTTAACTCCACTTCTCACCTATTCTTCCTTTCTTTCATGCAATCTCTTATAAAAAAAAATATACACAGCATTTAAGCTGTGGCAATGAAGTAAAATAAGTCCTTATTATTAAGTAACCACATCAGTACTGATCAGCAGCATAGCCCAGAGTAGATCCCTCCTTTCTTGCATGCCTCAGTTTTCTCAAAAAAAAAAGAAAAAAAAAGCTTATACTACTGACCTTCCTTTTAATGACCTTTGGAATACACAGCTGGAGGAGGCAGCAGAAGACCTTTATAAGCACAGTCGTGTCTGTCATTCTGCAAGCACAAAATTGGCAGGACTTGGTGGTAAAAGGAAGACTGGAACAGAGAAATGTCTCCATATACACCACCATCCCCTCCACTGCCTTGTGCAGAAAGAATTCACCTCCCAGTTCTCCAACAGAGGCAAATAAGGCCACAGACCAGCCAAATCTGCCTGCACCTCATGGTATTGACCACAGCTGGGGGGACAGGGAGGGTTTCAAAAAGGCACCAACTGCAGGGAAAGGCTAACAACCAATTAAAGCTCCCACTCCATCCCCCCTGCACCCATGAGGTCCTAAAGCATTTTGGCAAGAGCAAGATAATAATGTTTTACACATTCTCTTCCACCCAACAGCTTTTGCAAATGCCCACCCATTTCAAGCCTCAGCAACAACCTTTCATATGAGTGAACTCTTCCTTGTAGATAGTGAAGCCAAGACATGGGGCAACACACAAATTTTTAGGCACAATGGCAGCACCATGACCACCAAAGACAACCTGCATGCACAGCCTGCTCTCCTCTGGCACCCAAGGACGCACATCTGACTTCAACTCATACATTTCTCTCTGCCTTGAAAGTCAGCAGGAGCTCTGTGCCGAGTCTTCTGCTCCATTAACCCCTCACTGGGGTCCTCTACCAAATCCCCATGAGAGGTTCAACCCATTTCTGGAGCCTACCAGCAGCACCACTGAGGATGTACCAGCAGTACCCACATGTCACAGACTGAAGCACTGTCAAAGCAGTTGCTTCCAGCATCCCAAGTTCTTCAGCCCATCATTGACCTAGGTGATTTGCAGTTGCTCGGTCCTATTTTTTTTTAAATCCCAAACATATATTTCAGTCCCAAAGAGATCAGCAAGTGCAACCATGTTTCCCAGAAAATGTTTCTTTGTTCCACAATGAAGTGGCTGGTAAGAATTCCGATTCTTTCTGTTCCTCCACATCCACAAGAAAGGAAAGGAGGAACACAAACGCTAGGATTTGTGCAACACCTTCAACTTGATCAAAATGTTAGCGTGCCGAGTGGCAGGGACCTGTCAGGGCAAGCGCATCCTCTGTGGATCAGGCACAGGGAGAGAGGTGATGGAGCCCAGTTCTGCCGTCCCCTGCCGCTGTCGATGGCGCGGGAGAGGGAGCAGATCGGCAGCGAGGTGGGTCTGTCCGCAGTCCCCCTGCGGGCTGGCCCCGACACAACGGGCCAGGGCAGTGGAGGAGGTGGAGGGTGCAGCCAGGACCCGCTCCGCTGCTTCCCGTGCCGCACAGGTCAAACGCCATCCCCCTCCCACACCAGCAGCACCGCCGGCAGCTGCAGGGGGATGCTGGAGGTTTTACAGGCACATGGCTCAGGCTGGAGGGGACGGAGCAGACGAGAGACCCCGGCACAGGAAATCTCATCTTCAGGAAAAAGCCTGGCAGAGATTAGAGACAGCACAAAAGGAGGCAACATCGGCTGCACGGGATGGCAAAACGCTTTGCGGCGACCGAGTGTCTGGAAGGAGTCCTCTCGTCTCTCGCGGGGGGAACCCAGCGGGAGTTTCCCAGAGTCAATGACTCCGAGTGGGTTTCCATATCAATATTTCAGCAGCCTCTGCCTTCCCAGCACGCAGTCCCGGGCTCCAGCAGCATTCCCTCCTTTCTCAGATGCCCACGCTCCCTCTAGCGCCCGGCTCCGCTTCCCTCACCCCGGCAACCCGCACCCTTCCCGCAGCCTGCGCCCCAGGGACCCCCGCCACGCTGCAGCTAATTAAAACTGATGCTATTTGGGGCACGCAGGCCCTGTAGTGCTTGCAGAGCTGCTTGGCTGGCGATTGTGTCGCATGTTGGAATACGAAGAGGAAAAAACACCGTGACAGCCTCAGTGTCAGGGCTTTGCCACTCGTTTCAGTGGGAGAGCAATCAGGTCTCCTTCAGCACTGAGAAGGAGGAACAAAAGAGAGATTTGATCACTCAGCATCGAAATTTTCTTACTTTTATTGCATGCTGTGACTCCACTGGTTATGAGGGCTGGAAATTGACCCTAAAGTTTCCATGGCAGATTATTTATAAAATATGTTTACACCCACACACACACGTTCTACAAACAAGCAGCAAATTTTCTTCAGTTCTCTAAGTCTCATAACACCCCGTAAAGGCAGAAAAGGAAATACTTCCATGCTCTCCTTTTTGCATGGAGGAAATATTTAAAACAATGATGTAGTTCTCTCTGAACATTGAGGGCAAGTTAGGATTTGGGAATTTGTTTACCTTGGATTCCTACACAGAGTTCAAGCAAACCAGGAACCTTGCATGCAAAGGTGTGATTGGAGCAAAGTATATTCCAGCTAAGGGATATTTCAGCTTAAAACTCCTGTTGGGCTCCACCAGCTGTGTCACCAGAGCAGTCCCCAACAAGGCTTACGGTGTGGGTCAAACTCCCACAGAGTGACAAACTCTCAGAGCCAAGCAAGAGACAGTGAAAGGCTGTGTGCAAGGGAGAAGGAAACTCATCTGCCCACAGTCCTGTCGCTGTAATTCAAAAAATGTAAAGGGCCCACAGGTCTCCTTGCTGTACTGCTCCATGTCTCCTCGCCTCTGTACTCGTTTCTCAATCTTATTTTCCTCTGCTCTAGGATCCTGCAGGTTGAATTCTCAACTACAGTAAAGTAGCCTAGATCAATTCTACATAAATTTAAACTGAGGATATAGACAAATACTTTGCTGCTTTGGGGAATTTCTGCAATTACAGCATTCAATGCTTCACAAGGAACATGTCATTCAATTTACTGTCTTGACTGAGGCAGGCTGGATTCAACACCTTCAAACACAGATTCTCAAAGGAAGATAAACTTGACCAGAGCCCAGCCAAACCCAAGCCTTAGCTCCGTAACTGACAGGTCCCCTGCAATGTCCTCAAGGCAGCCCCAACCATGAGCTCAGGCCTGGCCCTCAATTCTGGCATGAATCTGGCATTGTACGGGAGTGCTGACTGAGGTGAGCATGTACTGCTGTCCTCCCTGCTACCCACCTACAAACATCCAATGAGCTCAAGGAGCATGACACTACAATATGACTTGAGTAAATTCTTGACTGTTTGCAAGACTAGCTTCCAGTATTCTTTAGTACAAGTAACACTAAAGATCCTTGCCCTTAACCTCTGTTTTTCCCATAAGACAATGTTGTTCTCCTATGTTTTCTAAAATCTCCACTAAAAATGCAGCTATAAAATTGGAAACTCTCAGAAAGTTTCATCTTCGTACAGCCTTGCTTTCAAGAAAATATTTGTTTCATCTCACCTCCCTTTTGAGAAAAATATCTCCTGCCTAACATAAATTATCTGCTCAAAGCCATTTTCAAAATACTTCATCATCTAATAGGATGAATGTTTTCCATTATGAAAAAAACTAATTAAAGAATCACGTATCTGTTTCTATTTGCATTTAATCCACTGTGAAAGCTTAGCCACAACTCCTAGGCCTCGTGCCTGATCACGACAAAGTCTGAGTACTGAGTTCTGAAGAGAAACTGCTGACAGACACCTGGGACAGGAGCAGTTCTGTTACTGAGCTTGGAACTACAAGAACATCAAGAGTTTGCTGTGCCAGCCAGGGAAATGGCCCAGGGAACCTGCCAGTTTCATGGGATCCACAAACAATACCCAGGTCCAAACATCAAACTGACTTTGCAATGAAACTAGTCTGGAGAGAAATAACACAACAAATATTTTCCAGATGCCTTCTCCCTGGTCTACTAACTCAACACAACCACAAAAGCACTTGCCATGCCAGTTTCATTTTTATTTCCAATTTTCTATTTAAACATTAATTAAAAATGGATTGGCAAAGTCCTGGAGAAGGACTTTAGTACCAAGCTTCATTAATAAAGGTAGAAGAAAAGTAGAAATGCATAAAGACATTTTGCCAGAGTTGGCCTACCTTCAATGGCAATGAGACCACAGCCTACTCAAAAGCTATTTGAGAACAAAACAGTTTAGAATAGAAATTAAAATATCTACCAAAGGCAGTGCAATTAATGTGGTTGCTCTGCCACCATTTTTGCATTCTAGGAGTAAACATTTTAGACTGAAATCCAGCTGGACTTTTGGAGCAGTTACCCATGGCTGACAACTAAAAGCAGCTTTGCCTGCCTAAAGATTCCCCTTCCTCCCTTCCAAGCATAGCAGTCTATTTGGAATTGCAAATATTGCTCATCACACACCGCATTGCAAGGCATCTTAATGAAAAACTACCTGGCACAGAGTGATCCCATTGGCCTCCCCAGCTTGTAATTCTCCATGGGAGTGAGTAATGTCTCAGCATCCAACCACCAGTACATTAGCAGATCACACCAGAACCCTGCCAACAGCATTCAGAGGAATCATTCCCGGAAGAGACAGGCTTCACTGCGAGAACTTGCACAACCTGCTTGTCACTGCCAGCCCCCAGAGTTTGCACAGGGCAAAGGAAAAGGATCGGTGGTAGTAGGAGGTAAAGAAAACCCACTCAGAGCAGAGTGGTTCCCATCAGATCATCATCTTTACATGAGTCTTGAAAATCCCCAAAGACTTTCTGGTGCCTTGCTTCAGCACTTTCTTTGAGAAGAAACTTTTCTTAATGTCCAATATGACATATGTTGGGGCTGTTATCCCATATTAATCCCTCTTCAACCAATAAGATAAGCTGTATCTTCTCTCTAACCCTACTTCCAATGTCTGTAAGCTACTGCAGCACTATTAGCCTCTTCTTTATTATCTTGTCCCAAAGGCATCTCATTATTCCAAGTCTTGGAGTGAATCTTGAAACCATACTTACTCTAGAAATGACAGTCACAGGTTGACTGGACAAAGCAGTGCAGCACGGCTGCCAAGATATAAAAAGGTCCCAGTCCAATGTCTCACCAGCTCTCATCCTGCCTTCCCCAGTTTTAGGGCCTGGATCATGCTGTAACCATCAATGCAATTGCATGGTTTGCTCAAGTAGCAGCTGCATCATTGAAGCACACCAGACTTCTACGGGTTTATCTTCTGCACTGCTCTACTACCATGAGATTTAAAAAAAAAATGCGCTGCTGACGTTTTTCATATAGCATGAAAAATCCAGCCCCTAGGATCATACAGGAACTGGGCCTGGCCGTAGCAACCTGCAATATGTACACGCTTAGACAAATACCCTCTCCTGCTCTTACTGGGTCATTATAGTGCATTTCTCATCTTTATGCCAGAAGTTTGGGAGAATTCATGTCAGAATTCGGGAGTTGTCCCTGCCCATGGCGGTGAGGATTGCGATGATCTTTAAGATTCCTTCCAACCTTTAATATTCAATGATTCTGTGGAGTTTGCCTCTGGTTACTAGAAGGGCAAAGGCATATATACATGGGATAGCTAAAGCATGCAGTGATCACAGCTGCAGCATTTTCATAG
Organism: Melanocharis versteri; assembly: GCA_013397845.1. Taxonomy (NCBI): domain Eukaryota; kingdom Metazoa; phylum Chordata; class Aves; order Passeriformes; family Melanocharitidae; genus Melanocharis; species Melanocharis versteri. Next base: position 2,708,650 of record VZTG01000491.1, read on the forward strand.
ATAGGGTATTGAAAATGTCTTCCAGAGAAAGGTAGAAATGTGCATCTTTTCTTCTCATATTGAAAAATATCTCACCACAGAATTTGTAGTAATTCCATCACAGAAAAATCATGGACGAAATTAAGTACTTCTTATAAACAGCTACATTCATCAGAGGGACAACTCTGAAACCAAACTACAACAGTTCCCATTTCCCATTGCACCAGTGATCATACCAGGAAAGCAATCCTAGTACGTGTGTTTTATTCACTGAAGCTTCTTGAAATCTCTTGGAAAACCTACTATCGAGAAATGAGATAGTGAGATTTAAAACTGTAAGAGCATTAAAGGTGCTGCTACCTTTTTTTGCAAGTCCTTATCCTGGAAGTCAGGGAGAGAGGAAGGAGGAAAAAATCATATGAGGAATCAAATCATCTTCACAGGAAGGTTGGAGAGAGCATCTGATGAGCAGAACAAGGAAAAATTTCATGCACTAACATAAACATCTAGAGAGGGAAAACAAGTGTAGAGGGTACAACTGCTCACTGAATGGCACATTTGTACACAGCATATGTGTTTAGAGAGGAATGGTTTCGGAAAAAAAATGGCTTGTAGATCTGCTGGGAATAATAGTATTTTTCACTAAAAATTCTCCTTTCTTTAGAAAAGCCTTGGCAAGAAAACATTTTATCTGATTTCTCCAAGGTCCCTCAAGAGCTTCATGACCTTGCTCAATAAATGCTTCTATTAGGACAGATTGATACTTGAAGCCCAAATAGAAGTCTGCTTTTTCCAATATCAGACCCACTGAATTAAGCCAAGTTCTCTTCTTAAGAACACAGAGAACACAAACCTCACTTCTACACAGGATAGTATTTTTGTATTTTCCTAACACTTTTCACTTGAAGATCCTCCGGTATTGTACACAGCAGAAATGAACTCTGCTCCACACCACCACTTTGTGGTAGCTAAGTAGTACTATCCTCATTTAACATGGAAGAGGAGATCCAGAGAGGTTAATTGTCTTTCCTAAGGTCACAGAAAAAGCCTCTGGGCAGGACAAAGCAGAGAACCCAAATTCCCTGATCTCACCAGCCTTTTGCCTCTATCATAATCCTGACCTCACTATCTGCAAATGGAGAAAACAAAAGTTTGTTGCCTGGAAGGGATTATGTTTTAGTAAGTTAAATTATGATTTGAGGGACGTGCAAGAAAAGGGGGATAGGAGATGGACAGACACTTGCTTTTAAAATAATAATAATTTAAAGAGCAGAGGGTTTTAACATTCTAGGTAACAAGACATCCAGCAGCTGCAAAGACCTCCCTTTTGTGGAGTGTCTACAGATCTAAATGTCCCAGTAGAACCCAGATTTTTATTACCTTTGTCTTCTCTTGCAAACCTATCTAGTTTTTATGAATACCCCACCACTAATGCATGAAACGAGATTGATCATGTTTTTAGTAATACATAACTGACAAAAGCTTAGGTTTTGAAGTCTGTTCAAGTAACAGAATTGGTAAAAGCAAGCTGTTTGCCTCTTTACTGCTTTGAGAGCCTGAATACAATAACATACAGACACATCCTACCTGCCCTCCTAGGTCAACTGGCATAATCATGACACGAGTTAATATCTATTGTCCGTTTTCAATACACCTTCCTTCTGCTTTACATCTCCTGTGACCTAAGAAAATTTATGCTTTGTGATATGGGGCTGGGAACTAATGTGGCTGGCAAAAGAAGCCACACTGCCTGAGTGACCTTGGGCAAATTGCTTCATGTTCCTGTGCCATGGACACCCCAACAGTAGAATTAGGTAAAAACTGGACTGCAGCAGAAAAACAGGCATTGGATTCTGCCTTATCTGATAATAAATGAAAGAACCCGGGTTCAAGCATATAACTTTCCCTCTACACAGTTACAAAAAAAAAAAAATCTAACTAATTACTAAATGCAGTATGTTTTCTGCAAAAGACAGGAGAAAAAACATCTCAGAATGCTAGACCTCATATTAGAAAAATCACAAAAATATAACATTAGTGTTTATTAACATGCTTGCTTCTCCTTCCCACAAACACTACACTGGCAATAAACACCAGTCTTTTGCTTTAGCTTGTGCTTTTGAGTTGGAAGCTTTCAATGCATGGTATCCTGAGGTGCAAAATCCTAATGGCATGCCATAAACAATCGAGATATTTTCTTTCATTACCCTTCTCAGTCACCTAAAGTTAAAGAATAAGAAAACTAGTTGTTTAAATAGCATGTTTCTGTAAAAGAAACCAAGGAAGGAGAATTTTGGTAAAATCACTTTCTGAGCTGTGCTTTAGAAAAGAATAACCTTTCTTCCCCCTGCAAATGCCTACAGAATGAGTTTTCTTTGCTACTTTAAGCAGAAATACTCAAATGTTGGAAACCCATGCTGAGAAGGCATGGGGGAGGCATTTTATCTTCTTTTACTCAACACCCCTTGATTCAGCATCAAAATGAAACAAAAGAAAGGGCATATAGGTTGTTTTCTTCATTACATGGTATGTTATATTAAAAATAAATAGTCCTAGAGACAAGTGTAGTGCTGAAATATACCATACAGCTGTTTTCTCTTGAATGTTTGCTTTCATCTTTAATGAGAGTGAAAATCATGTCTGGCAAACACAACTGCCTTTAAAAATTGGTTAAATCAAAGTAACATCTACATTGCTGTCAGAATTATTGCCTACGTAATAATAAATAGACAAAAAAAACTTCCAGTCAAAAAAAAGAGAGATGGTTGAATTGCACATTAGAACCTATAGCTGATGCACAGATAGAAAGACAGATAGATAAGTAGGTAGACAATTGGCTTTTTCATGGCTAGTAAGTTCCATGAAGAATGTATCTGAAAATGTAGCCAATCTGTTTTATGCTGTTAATTGCTTTATACTCATTTCCAATAATGGCAAAACAATAAAAGAGGCATTTTCAAGGCAGTGACAAGCTATAATAATCAGAATAATGAGAATATTGTTACCAGACATAAAGGTTTCCCAGAGTCCTTTAAATTACATCTGTTCTCAGACTACATGAGAGTAGAAATGGTATTTCTGATACCAAGTCAAAAGAAACTTGAAGTTTTGTCCACAGCCATCTGCCGGGCGTTGCAAAGCGGGTGTGAGGGAGGGCCCTGCACTATCACGGCACAGCGTGTGGGCTTTTGGGACGTGCCCCCTGCACACGCACACACAATCCCACAGGCTTTCAGGGACACCTCAGTGACTCCTTATTACTGACTTCGGGAAAAAAGCGTGAGATGCCATGGATTTTTTTACAAACTTTTCACTCTGCTTGCGCTACGTGCCTCCACTCAAAAGCTCTTTGACGTGCTGTGGGGCTTTCCACCCCTTAACGAATTACTGGCATCTCTCTTGCCTCCAGCACTCACAGCGGGGCACTGGAGGGCTTTTCCACCACCCCTACACATCATTCATCCCAGACGGGGAGGCACCGAAGCGTGCCACGGTGTTTATCACACACGGAGAGAGTGAGAGCGAGGGTCCCCAGGGGAGGGGCACAGGGGACACGCTGGAGCGCAGCGGAGAGAGCTGGGGCCAGCCCGGCCCTCCGGGCGCTGCCGCCGCGCTGCCCGGGGGTCGCGGCTCTGCCTCCGGGGGCGGGGGCAGAACGGCGTTCCCACTCGCCTTCACCCTTCCCCAGGAAAACTTTTCTCCTGCGGCCATCGCTCGGTGTCCCGCTCCCGCTGGCGATAAGGGCACGGTGCCCACCCAGCGCCCCTCTCCCCCCCGCACCCCCGGCCGCAGCGGCAGGCTCGGCCCCGTCCCGGCTCCCTCCCCGCCAAGCGCCGCCGGACCGGGTCGGGTCGGGTCTGCGGGGCGGTACTCACGCTGCTGTTGTGGCCGGACCAGTGCACCATGGCTTGGTTGTGCGCCGCATCCCCGGTGAGCGCGAAGGTGGTGCTGCTCAGCCTCGGCTCCTCGGCCGCTCGCAGCCGCGCCGCTCTGCCATCCTCCGGGGGCCCGCGGGGCTGAGCGCGGCC
>VZTG01000491.1:2712888-2874185 GCA_013397845.1 Melanocharis versteri
CCGGATTCTAATTATAATATTTATTATTTGCAAAAGGCTCCTCTTTCTCTCGCTCTTCTTCTTTCTCTTCTTCGCTTTTCTCTTTCCTCTTTCTCAGCCGCTGAGACGATGACCAAAGGGAAAAAAAAAAAAAAAAGGAAAAAAGGAAAGAAGGAAAAAAAGAGAAAAAAAACTCTCCCCGGTAGTTGGATTCTGTTCCTTACTGTTGCTGGATATTTTTTTTTTTTTTTTCAAAAGTGCTTTTCAGTGAAACTGTTCACGTTCAAGGATTTGATCAAGTGAGAGGGTACCACCACACGGGGGGAGGAGCCCCGAGCCTTGCCAAGCCGCCGCCGCCGCTGAAATACACCGCCGAGTCACCCGCCGCGCCGCGCCGCGCCGCCGGGGGCCGGGAGCGGGGCCGGGGGCGGGAGCGGGACACCGCGCTGCACCGAATCAGCTGGAGCATCACCCAGCCTTTCCTCCTGATTTGGTATGTGTGCTCCTGGCCGAGATAAAGCAGCCGTCATTCCCCCTTTCTCCTGATGTGTATGTACATAGACTCGTATTTACAGCGGTGTGGGTTCTCCTCGCCCTGTGTGTGTGCGCGTGTACATGTACGCACAAAGGCTGGATGTCAGCCACGGGTACGGGGGCACAAGGGAGCGCAGCTGGGATGAGCGGCTCTTGGGTGCCTCCCGTGTGTAACAGCGTACCCACGGACCCGGCCGTCCAGCAGCATCCCTCCAGAGCCGGCTCCGTGCGTGTGGATGTGCCCGTCCCAAGCGCAGCCCCCCGGCCGTGGGAACTCACGCGTGTGCGTGGGAATCCCAGCAACCTTGCCACCGTCCAGCAAGGGAGACTAGCAGGATTTGTGTGGGGCCAATAATGAAGAAAGGGCAGTATCTGCAGGCAGCTCCCTGCAGCAGCATCTCGGGACCGTGTCGGGAGAAGGAGCGAGGGGGATGCGTTTCTTTAGGTCACGGCAGTGCAGCGCCCCTGCTCCCATCGCACGGATGCATTCCCCCTGGCCAGGACACCTGTTTTCTGCTGGCAAAGCTCAAGAAGCCTTTGCAGCTTCAGCCCCCGGACAAGGTGTGAGTAATGGCAGTGTGTGAAGGGGAGAGGGAGGCTGCCGCCTCCCGCGGCTGCGGGGCGTCCCCGTGGGTCACCCTTGTCATCGCCATCTGTGCCAGTGCCACGTCCCTCCGGACCGATTCATCGCAGCAACACGTCGGCACTTTCTCTTCGGATCAAACCCACGGTCGACCTTCTCCCGTTCTCCTCCTCCCTTTGAAAAGTGTCGATAATTAGCGATTTTTTAATCGTCCCACCCTCCCACTTCCCGCATCAGCCATTCTTTGCCGTCCAAGGACGGATCCACCAACTACGGGGCTCTCCCCGCGGTCTCCCCCCTCCCCATCGCCAGGCCCGGTGCGGGGGCGGCTGAGCAGTTTCCCCCGCCTCTCGCGGGGCTCCCGGCCCGGCAGCGAGCGGAGGGAGCGGGGGACGGAGGCAGGACCGGAGGTGGCACTGCCCGCACTGGGGAGCGGGGAGGTTTCTGGCCAGCTGCTGCCCGGGCTTGGTCAGCGCCGGCTGCAGAGCGCCCGGATCGGGATGGGGGGGATCCGTGCAGCCCGGCTGCCGCCGGGAGAGCGAGGAGAGAGCCGGACGAGGGAAGAGGGGCTGCACACATCGCTGCCTGGTGCAAACGGGGGGAGCTGTCCTGCAGGAGTGGGAAGAGCGGCCGGTGCGCACGGAACAGCGCTGACAGCCTCGGGAAGGCGGCGGGGACCCTACCCACAGCCGCGGCCCCTTGTTAGCCACAATTCCCTACGCACAAAGGGAAAGTGGGAGGTGGGGGTAGGGGAAGCGAATCACCCACTCCCAACGCAACGGATGGTATTCCTGGCTTGGAATCGGCTCCCTTTTGTACTGTGCTGCCAAAATGTTTAGATGACATTTTATTTGTGTGGGAGCAGTGACGTGGGCCTGAGCCAGAGCTGCTCCATAAAAGCAAGGGGATTTTACAAATTGCACACACTCGTGGCAGGTGCTACCCTGCATGCACAGGGACACGCCAGCCCCGAGGCTGCACACCGCTGCTGCTTGTAAGCAAACAGCTGGGTGTGGGGAACAGGAAGGACCCCACTGCCCCCCAAACTCGACTGCTCCAGGAACAGAGTCCCCAGGTATGTGGCATTAGAAGCACACATGCCACCCCAGTGTCTTGCCATTGCTGTGCACTGTGAGGGGAGGCACTGCCCACCTAATGCCATCCTCTAGCAGTGAGGCTGCAGCTGTGCCAGGCAGAACTTGTTCTTAAATTATAATCAAAGTTTCTGCAGTCCCTCTGGACCCAGCAGCAGCTCATTCCTGCTCCTGAAGATCTCTGCACATCCAGAATCCCAGGCACCACAGAGTAAAAGCTACTGTGGTGCTAGCAATTGCCACTACTCAGCCAGACCTCAGCAGTGCAGTCCACCCAGTCCCATTCATCTTCTCAGCCTTGCTGGACACTGCTTAAGACCTAGTTCTTGTCCAGATCCTGATCAGTCACTCCTTTGTGTGGCAGCATCCTTGACTTCATGGCCAAAGCCCACCCATACCAAGACAGGACTCGTGGACCCATCTCATTTCACAAATCCTGCCAGCACAAGGCATTTCTTTGTGTCCACCACATCATTCTTTGTCACTGCAAGAGCCCAGCTGTGCTGGACATGGCACAGAACGTGATGGTGAACACTTGCATGAAGCCTAACATTTTCTTTAGGACAGAACTTCCACCACTCCGAGAGCAGGTGTTTTCTACCCTGCAGACTGAAGAGCCATTACTTGCAATCACCCTCTGTGAATGTCATCCTCACCTACCACACTCGGGGATAGTCCCAGACATTCAGTGCAAACTGTGTCAGTGAGATTACCCCAAGCCCTAATTTCTCAGACAGAAACCCACAGGAAGCTCTGGTGTTTATGAAGCAAATTCTAAAATGCCTTCATCAGTGCCTGCTTATTGCTGTTGAATAATAGGATGCACAGCTGGGGGAGTCCCACTGATGATGTGGGAATGCATACGAGAATCTCCCTGCTCTGCGTCTCCCTCTCCTCAGCAGAGGCCTTCGCGCTAAAGAGAGCAGCAGCAGCGCTCTCAAATCTCTTTCCTTCTCTAGAAGACAAAGGTAATGTGAGCAACACCCCCATCTCCTGCACGATTCGCGAACTGCGTGCCCATCACCAGCGCGCAGAAAAAGGGGCTTTTCCAGTCTGCACCATCCCTGCTGCAGGAATAACAGATTTGCTTCAAAACCCGGCCTCTTGCATGACAGGGTGACAGTGAGGATGTCATCTGACCACCCTAGATTTGCACAGTCTATAACCGAGAATAGAAATGGAATAGTTCAACACAGTATCCATTACAGGCTGTTTTAATCCCTGATCTAATCCATTATGATCTGCTTTAATCCCCACCCAGCTGCAAACATCCATTCAAAGAAGCAGGGGTTGGTGTTATATTCTGTTGGACCATGTTGATTTTTAATTGATGTAAGACAACCATATGCCCTAACACCAGGCAATGCAGAGGATTTCTAAGTAAGCAAGCAAGTAAATGTTTTGGAAGGCAAATTGTGGCACAAATATAAAGTAGCAGAACATGCCTCTAACCAAGGGGGAGCTGAGTTCAGTTGAGGAGAGAAAAGCAATTGGGGGAGTTATGTTTGTTTGGAGGGGGTGATTTGGATGGAAGAAGACTAATGACACTATCTAAAGAAAGAAACAAATAGAGCCTGGCAATTGCCAAAGCCTTCAAAAGCAGCATTGATTATTTGGTTGTTTTTTTTTTTTTTCTTCCTATCCTGTGACATTCATTTGGGAAAAAAATAATTACAAGGTATTAACTCCTATCACATATACCAATAACTTCACCATCACTGCCTCCACTGTTGATTGTAGACCTGCTCCCCAGTACCCCAACCCTTCTGTTTTGCCAAGCTCTGCCTATCACTGCTCCATGTCCCTCTCCTCCTGCAGGACTGCACACACCCAGACCTCCCTGGAGGCCCAGAGCGTGTCTCCCAGTCACTATCACCCCAGGAAATTTCTGAGTGGGAGCTGGAACATGAAAGAAAGGAGGGAGAGTTAGGAAAGAGATCTTAAGAGGAAAATTTAGAGAGGGGGAAAAAGAAATTAATGTCCCAGCTACACTACACTCTTTTCACGCACTCATATCCTCCCTGAAGGTCTCCTGCACTACTCAAGCCCTCCCAAGGGAGGAAATCCCACACGTACTAAAAGAAAAATCAATGCTTGCTCCAGTTAACTTTAACCTATTTATTATGTGTGAGACCAGTCACTGGAAAACAAAGCAGCTCTGTGATAATGCTGTCTTGTTTACCAAGGAAAAGCCTGAATCTACCTAAACAAAAATCATTAAAAGCTGAAGTGTCCCTATACCCTCATACAAATCATCACCTGCAGGCAGGCCCTCCACCATTTTTGTTGGTGCAGTACTACGCCCATTATGGGACAGATTTTCTCTGAGCACAGCCAGCCAGGGCGTGCAGCAGACAGTCTGACTCTGAAGCACAGCAAGCCTGTGGCACTGACAGACTTGCTGCAAAGCTCCTGAACAGGGGCTGCAGAAAACACTCTGCAGATGCTGCAAGAGGGAGTCTGGTTCCTGCACTGAATGATGAAGTGGGAGTCCAGCAGCCCAGCACAGCAGCAAGAAACACAGGTACCACACAGCAGCACACCGAGGGAGGCGTTTTACACAGCCTGGATCACGGGACAGTGGTGGGACTACTTGATATCAGCTGATCTTGGAACAGGCTCCTCACAAAGTGGATCCTCTCACAGCAGCACAGCACCACTGCCTCTTTGATCAACACCATTGACACAATGCCCCAGAGCAGGAGAGGGAGCCACGGGCCACACTGGGACTGCAGCAGGTAGAGGCTTAACAGAGTGAAGAACCACTTCTGAGAATCTCACCTCGGGCTCACCACCATGAGCAGATGTCAAGCCAGGCTTGGTGCCCAACCTGACTCCATCCCTCTTTTTGATTTTATCTGTCTGAACACCGTATCTGTGGGAGACAGAAGAGCCCCTTTCATTCAGGGATGCTCAGACAGCTGCACTATCTTCACCCACTGATAAGGCTGCCCAAAAGGTGCACAACCTGCACAGTGCAGGTAAGAGACTTGGCGAGGCACAGAGCAGGCAGGGATGTTTTCAATTTTCTGGGGAAATTCAGCAGGTTTTAAAACATGTTTCTAGTTAATGTTGGGTTCTGTTGTTCATCTTAAAGCCAAGATAAGAAAATCCCCTTCTGCTGATAATCAGCATCATCAGGAATGCCAAAGAGCTTATCAGAATGGAATGAGTGCACAGATTTGCAGCATATACAAAGATAAGTTGTGCAGCACACAAGTTCACTGTGTTGAATTCACTCTATATTGAAGGTTCCATATATTTTTATCTTAGAGATCCCAGTTAGAAATGCAGGATCCCCCATCTCCCAGATTTCAAATCATCCAAGACCACAATAAGATACTGGATTTTCAGAAGCATTTGCCAAGTTTTTGAAACTATGCTCCTTAGCATCACTTGGAGAGCTCTGCATCAGGACATTTAAACCTTCAGTCCCTCTTTATTTTCTGAATTCAGTGAGCTCATCTAAAAGTTGGGTCCAACTATGCCACACATAATGAAGAGAGGAAGAATCATGGCTTAAGATGTTACAATATCTAGGAATACTGTATGAGTACTGAGATACTCCATTTGGAGAAAAGCTGATTACAACCAGAAATGTGGCTACTATTCATATGATCACTGAGTCAGAAAGACTAAATGACCCTCATCTCCCTTTCTGTCCCAAGGTACGCCTCAGTCTTGCAGGTTCCCTGAAGAAAAGGAATTCTCCTTATTGTTAGAAATTTTGTGCACCTCTCATCAGATTTTAATTTCTGGTTGTTAATGAAGCCTCATGCCTAAGAGAGTTTAGGATTGGCTTTATTGCTGCTAAAAGGCAGAGCATAAATACTGCCTTGCTGTGAAAAGACAATCCTTGTGAACATGAAGCCTCCCCTATGCTTGTTCCATTCCTGCAGAAACAAGACAGAAAAATGACATAAAGTGCCTGTTCCCACTCCACAGAGCACACACTGGGAGAATGAGGCTGATGTGGTCAGTGACATAGCAACAGTTCTCTCTCTCTACGACTCTGTTCCCTCCTCAGCTACCTTTTTCTATTTTTTATCCTCTTCGAGACAAATCTTTTCCTCTTCCACTCTTCCCTTCCCCTAAGTTTGAGATAGACTCAGTAGGGGAAGGAGCTGGTATTTTTTCTCCTTTATTCAAGCTAAATACAAAGCGATTTCTCTGTGTATGAGTGCACAAAGGCAGAATTTTCTTAGCAAGCTAGAGAGAAGCAAGTCTGGCAGCAACCCCAGCTTTGATGGTGGGACTTCACAGGAGGATGTTGAACCTGCAACAGCTTGGTGCTCTTTTCTCTCCCACGACAAATACCACCTTTTAAGATTCTCACCTATGGCTATTTCCTTCCCTTCTTTTAAGAAGAGCCCCAAACAAGAGAGAAATTGAACTACAGCACTGACGAAAGAGTTTATACTAGTCAACATGAAGGGAAGGTTGTATACTTAGCACAGAAGAAACAAACCAGAAAGAAAATAAAGAAAAATAACACAGAACTACAGCAGTAGGCAGCTGTTTATAGGCAGGTGTTTCTTACCAAGCCAGTCCTGGCAGTTCCCAGATCTCCTGTGCATTGAATCAGCAATAACTAACTCCTAAAAGGAGTCAGGTTAAATCAAATATCATGTAAACAGAGTTTGAAACATTCTGAAGGGGGGAGTCTCAAGTAAATGTGTGGTCTCAGCACCTCTAAGACAGGAAGTAGGACAGAATTAAGTGGCAGCTTTTACAGCCTTTGCTGGACTGTCTTGGCCAATACCTTCAACTCACAGGGGACCAACTGAAGTTTCACACCACCAAAGGAAATTAGGAAAGATAACACTGGCCCCATGAAGAGAATAACGCACACAGTGTAATGAATTCTGGCTGGCGAAGGCCAGGCATCACAGCTGTATGTATTTCCATGATAAAAATGCCAATAATAATAATAATTTAGACTTTAGCAATGCCTAGAGTTCCTGTCAGGCTCCAGGGAAAGGCCTGCAAATGCAGCAAAGAGACAATCTCCTCTCTGAAGTTAAGGTTATGACTTGAAGACAACACACAAGTTCCCTGCCTTCAAGACAGACTGAACATGAGAACAGTTAAGGAGACTAATCTTCACAAAATAAAAATGTACTGGGGCAAATCAGGGGGTTCATCTGGGGAAGGAGTAGGAGAAACCTGCACAGGGATTTTTTGCAATGTAGAACCTGTCACAGGCAAAGGGTGGACAGGCCAAAAATCTGAAAGGTTTGGGAAGGTTCAAGGGAACCTCTTCTCTTGAAAGACCACCCGACCACAACATTTGTTACTCCAACACAGAGCGTATTTATTCTGTGTTCTACAAAGTGATTTAACAGCTTCCTTCTTTTGTTAGCAGTTTGAATCTACTCCTTAGCTTTGTTGCAGATGTCCAGGTTCCAGTGCAGTACTGCAGAGACCACTCTTGCCTATTCTCCCTTTTCTGAATCTGCCCAACACTTGGCAATTTTAGAGGCACTCACAAGCAGAAGAGCAATCTCAAAAGGGTTAAAATTCAGGGACACAAATGAAAATGCAATTAATAAGCCCACTATATAAAAGATCCTGATGCTCATAATGCAATCGGCAAGGACTGAACATTTTTCTTTGGGCTTCCTCTACTCCATTACTGCAATAACGCATGGTAATATCGTTAGCATCGATTTGCCGCAAGGTACATGTACTACATCTGCAAGCTAACAGGGGAGATGGAGGGAGTCTCTCTCCTTGAAAGGCTGGAATTACTTAATTATCCTAGGAAAATGACATGCAGATTTAACAGCACAGGCAAGGGTTAGGACTCGCTTCCCCCATTCCCAAAGAATACAGAACAACACTTCTCTGCTACGTGATCTCCATGCAAAGCAAACACTCCTGGTTTGTTGTTATTAATTACCCAGCTCCTATTCACTGGAATTCAGAGGTGTTGATACTTCGCATCACCCCCAGCTATGCTTGCATTTCATAAATCATACTGAGAGGAGTTGCCGGGAGAGGAGAGGAAATACTAAAGGAAACTTGCAAGCATCTCTGAATAGGCAGCTGCTGCTCAAAGAGGCTGCATCCTCTGCACAGAGGCAGATGTAAACCAGCAGTAGTGTTACGAGACAGCAAGAGACATGCCAAAAGTGGGCAGGCAAGACAAAGAAACAATGCATTCAGAGAGAAAAGGTAAAGGAAAGCAGATGGCCCTGGGGATTAACCTTTCATCTTCACATCCACAGGTTAGATCAGATCAGATGGTCTGATAAAAGCTCAAAGGCTCTATTATGATTATTAATCTGGAAGGGGTTGACTGTAGTCCAAACAGAGAGAAAGATGATAGTTCTAGTGCCCAAACCAGCACTGATTTCCCTTCCCCTGGAATTTAAAACCTCTTTTCCAGTTTTCCATATGTAAAATAGATCTGAAGTAGCCTCACCATTCCAAAGGCAAAGTTCTCAACAGGGTTTTGGCCATCCCACACATCCTAGCTCTTTATACAGCCATACATTCCACAGAAAGCATCCACTGCCCTGCTCCTCACAGTGGCTGTGCTGAAACTATTGCTCCTTTTTAAGGAATTGAGATACATAAGTTTGATACCCAAGGGATTTCTCTCAGGCCAGTTACAAGACTGATGACCACACCTCGTTATTGACCTCACTCACTTGCCCTCTGCCTGGCAACAGGACAACACTGAATCAGATCTGGATGAGAAAAAAAAAAACAGGTTGGGAGCATCTGGACCCAAATTTATCCCAAGATAGAACATGCTCTCCATTCACAAGGTTGCCTTTTTGGGTTGGTTTTTTTTTTCTCCCCCCTTTTCAAAAATAATTTTAAAGCTACACGCAGTTGGTCCTTGAAAGCAAGGTTTGTTGGAAGGGAATGGCAGCTTCTCGTAGGTCTCACAAGATACCTGGAGGAAAAAGAGAAACTTAAAGGCACACAAGCCCTTCATTTGGCCACACAGCATCTCAAGTTCAATGTTCTTATTTTTAGGGAAGGAAAGGTTCATCTCCTCTTCCCTCCTTTCTACATTTTGCAGTTTAAGCCAGATAAACTAAAGATTTTGGGTAGCTTTGTTCTTTTTCGATTGTGGAGTGTGTGTGTGTTTTTCCTTTCCTCACAGTGCACCTCTTCAATACTTTTTCAGCCATGGAAGCTTGACAATGTGGCAAAAGAAACAATGAAAGTAACACAGAAACAGAACAAGAAATCAGCTGGAAGTTATTCATTCCAGTATTCTATAATATATTGAAGGGAAAAAGGACAAAACGGGGTTAAAATATCATCTTCAAAGACCACTGATCTGAAATACTGAGATTTCTGGTCTCAGTGAAAATCAGAGAACGGAGAGAAAAAAAATCACAAATACCTTAACAGAGGTAATATTCTCTTTAAATGTTTAAATTTTTCTTTAAAGATTTTTTAAACAAGGTTTTTTATTAAATGAAACCCTGAATTATTGTGTAAATTTTAGAAATAGCAGGTTCAGCCTGACACTTTGCTTTCCAAAGCAAAGTGGATTTCTCATTACTACCGTAATAGCATTTTTATGTTGCAATTAACTTTTCCTATCCCAGACTGAACAGAATTTTTCTTATTCCTCCTGCTAGACTTTCCCCTATGTTCTCTTCATTACTGCATTACCAGCATAGGAGATCCAGAAGTACTTTAAACTGGCAACTAAAGAGTTTTTCCTGCTTAGGTCTCTCATTGAGGCCCACCTTTATCACACAAGTAGACACAGGAGGGAGCTCAAGCAACCCCATTCACACTGAGGTTACATGTCTTCCTGCAGCAGCTGAAGTTATTTAATACCTCTAATTCTCAATTCAGGGTTCCTTTAGTTCTTGGACTTAGATTTCCACACCTGCCGGAACAGAAGTCGCCTTTTTTAGGTAGCAAAACAACTGATATGTGCTCCCTGCATACCAGAAAAAGAAAAACCTGTAGCAGTGTTGGCTGAGCTGAGACCAGAGGGGTGAAATTTTTGCTCACCAGATTTGGCAGTTGCAGATGTAGCTGGACACACACCTGCAGTGTAACACTGTTCTTAATACTCCTGGCTGAACCCTCAGCTGCCTTTTATGTTTGCTCTTGCTTGTCTACTTCTTTCTCCTTGCTAGATCTCACAAAGAAGACCCTAGGAGTTTCTCTTCTTTAGCCTCTTCCTATTCTGCCTAAGCTGGAAGTCCATGGGTGCAGCAAAAGACATCTCCTGGGGAACAGGGAGCAGGACTTCCTTCTCTTCAGAGGATTTTTTTATTTGTGCAGCCACTAAGGCAAAGCTCTTGAAAGTAATGCTCATTTACCCTTTTATATTCCTTTCTACAACAGATTTCATCCCCCTTATTTTGTCTCCCTTTCCCATTGCCCTTCAAAGGAATATTTCATTGAATAATAAAATGGTTTGGAAGGGAAGAGACCTTTGAAGGTCACCTAATTCCAACCTGTCTGCCATGGGCAGGGACAATTTCATTAGACCAGGTTGCTCAGAGCTCCATCCAACCTGGCCTGGAACACTTCCAATTGTGAGGCATCCACAGCTTCGCTGGGGAACCTTGCCAGTGTCTCACAACTTTCATCATAAAAAAATTATTCTTTATGCTCAATACAAAATATCCTCTTTCAGTTTAAAACCAATGCCCTTTGTCCTGTCATTACAGGTCTAGGTAACAAGTCTCTCCTTTCCTATAAATCCCCTTTGTATACTGAAAGGCTGCAATAAGGCCTTCCTGGAGCCTTCTCTTCTCCAGGATTAACAACCCCAACTCTTTCAGCCTTTCCTCACAGGAGAGGTGCTCCAGCTCTGATCACTGCTGTGGCCCTTCTCTGGACTCACTCCAACAGGTCCATGCCTTTCCAGGGCTGAGTGCTCCAGAGCTGGACACCGTACTCCAGGAGGGGTCTCAGAGAGCAGAAATAAATGGGCAGAATCCCTTCCCTCGACCCGCTGGCCATGTTCCTTTTTATGCAGGTTGGCTTTCTGGGCTGCAAGCATACATTACCATCTTATGTCCAGTTTTTCAGCACCTAAATAAAAAATATTTGAAACTGCTACTTTAACCTAAGTTCACAATCCTCATTAAAAATGAAGCAGTGCATGAGAATGCAAAATAAATTATTACAGGCACCTAAAATGAATTCACTAAAGGGAGAATCTACAGCCATAGCCCTCAGCAGCAATCGCCACCTGTTTCCGTATCACACACATGAGGTCAGGGAGCCCTGGAGGCAGCTGACATAATTAAATGAAGATTTTGATTGAATCACCTCAAAGTCAAACAACTGTGAGCAGACACCAAGATTAAGTGTTTGTTCATTTACCAGACCATGGCCAAAAAGAGTACATCATTTTATTTCAGCACATATTTCTGTAAAGAATGGAGTAGGCACTGACAGTGTGGCCTATTATTCTAGGTTTTCCTTCTTTCTCTAACATCAGCAGTGTCTGGTTAATTCTGGAGAGAAAGATAGGTTTTTTCTACCTTTTTCAAATAAAAGAGATTTTGAAGGATGTGATTATTAACTGCACTTCTTTGCAGTCCTCACACTATGAAACCCTACTTAGGCATTATCTTTGCACACCAGAGCAATAGTGATCTGCAACAGCTGCAGCACCAAGAATGAACCTGGATGCATTACAAGAGCCCAGCAGAAATCACATGTCCAAGAGGGCTTCATTAGATGTAAAGGAAGATTATTGACTTTTATCATCTTCCTTATTTCCCAAATTTCTACTGCTCATGATTGATGCAGGGATGTGATTA
Organism: Melanocharis versteri; assembly: GCA_013397845.1. NCBI lineage: Eukaryota > Metazoa > Chordata > Aves > Passeriformes > Melanocharitidae > Melanocharis > Melanocharis versteri. The sequence continues at coordinate 2,724,843 of VZTG01000491.1, forward strand.
TTAGCAACCTTCTTGCTGGGATGCACTGGCTGCTGCTAGTTGTCCTCTTTCCAGTTAAACCCATACAGAAGTCCCCAGCTGGTGCATTACCTTTCAGGCTTCTCATCATTTGCAAGGAGAGATCACTCTTCATTTGAGGGGAAAAGAAACCCCAAAACACTGGCTTCATTTAATTTTTCATTTCTCCATTTCCCTTGTATCTAGAGGCACAGCATTCTAAAATGCCTGTTTTTCTGCATTGAGATGGTGTACTTTACATCCCTGAAGAGAACAGACATTCCCCATCACCATCTGAGCAGGCTCAGTGGGGTATCAGAGTGCAGAATTCTCAGTCTGTTCCTCCGCCTCATCCATTACTGAACAAATACCTCCACAATGAACCAGTGAGTTGGCAACCCCATCTGCTCTGAATATACCCTGCCACGAGAGGAGCCAACAGAATGTGTATAACATTCTTATCCCCCTTCTTCCAGCAGATCCCAGAGGGCTGTGCATACTGTGTAAGTCTTGAAGAAGAATGCTGGTTATACATTGATTTTTCAAATTATTTAAAGGATGTAAAGTTAGAACAGGCTCAGCTGGGCAACTACGATAGTATCATATTTAGCAAAATTAGCTAAAGAGTCCAGAAATGTTATTGCTGTTTTGCCTTCTGGTCAGGTTTTCTGCACCTTAAATTCATTTCACTCACTGCTCTGAGCAGAGGTCTAAAACTTATTTTTGACAGGGACTGCACTTCACCTCTAAGGGGAGTTTCCCCTTATTTGTATGCTCCCTTTCCCAATTCTACTGCCTCAGAAGTCTTATTCTGTCCCAGACCTGCATATTGGCTTTCCATAACCCTCCTCATCTTGCATGGTGCATTGATCTATTCTTGCTGAGACTGAAGGACTCAGGTGCCTGCAGGAGTAGCATTTATGCTGGTTTGCATAGCAATGATTGTAAAGGTGTACTCAGCAAAAGCACAATCAGCAATTCCTTGCCAATATCTCCCAAGAGAAGCAATATTAAAGCCTAGATTGTTACAATAGTCTCACTAACAAAAGGGTCTCATACTGGAAATATCTTTTTTAAATATCTGGGCACTGCTGTTTAAATACAAGCTCCAGTCCTAACCTGGAGACACTGAAGACTCAAACACCCAGGGTACAGTGTGAAAATCAAGCCATTTCATGACTACACAGTTCCCTGACACACAAACCCACCTCCAGCCCCTGCCCACCCTTGTTCACAGAAAGAAGTTCACTTACCTCTTCCAGGACAAGATATTCAGGCATGCAAACCCCTGATAAAAAGCAGCCGCTGATGCACTCCATTTCCTTGTAGAATGCTCAGGACACCTGCCCTGGCCCTACCATTTAATTGTCACCACAAGAGTCACAAGAGAGGAGCAGTTCTCTCACAGCCACAACAGCAGAGATATATCTGCCACCTGACTTGAACTGTTTTCTTTCTTACAGGGAAGAGAGAATACAAGGGAACCTGAGGAAAGTGAAGAAAGAGGTGCAAAGAGGAGGTATGTCTTTACTGGTGATTAGAAGCATGAAACTTCTCATTTGGTGCTTCTTTCCTCTTCTTTTCCCTCTCAAGATTTTCTTTTAAGCAGCATTCCCAGATGTTGTCTACTTTTTTCCTTGCTATTTTTTGTTGGTCTGTTTTTTTTGTCTAGAAGAGGAAATAAAGCTATACATTTTCAGCTAAACTATAGTAGTTGTTGAGTGTTTTGCACTGTTTTTAGCAGAAAGGCTAAATGTTTATTAGAAAATATTTTGACAAAGGAGGAAGCTAATTTCCAGCTAGGTCTGGCGGTAGGAAAGGTGAACATGGCTCACTGAGTCTGTAACTGTATCAAAGGTTTTAAAGGTGCCAATTTAAAATCTAATCCCAGAGCCCTTGCATGAATGGTCCTATTAAAGGGAGAACAAATTTACTTTTTGCCTTCAGATTTATACTGGTTGTCAATATAAGCAAATGAGAATGAAAGAAATTCAGAACCACAGCCTGTTCTAAGCTGCACCACTTCAAAGAAACTCTCTAGGAGTCAAAGGATGTGCTTTTAATCAGCACTGGAAACACATAGAATTTAATCAAGGAAATATAGTTTTTAAGTTAACGAAGGTGGTATCATTTATACACTCCAGTATCCCTGAATCATACATACAGTTCAAAGACAAAAGTTAGGATGCCTCCTTCATTATGCACTCATAGTAACTGTTAGGAATGCACTCACCTTCCTTTAGTTACTGAGGTTTAATCAAACAACTTCTCTAGGTCACTCTACCTGAACATTGCATTTTGTAAGTATCCCTGCATCTTGGCGATGTCTGTGTGTAAGCATCAAAAAATGATTGCTCAATTCTCAATATTCCACCATTTGTGATATTTCCAAAGTAAACAACTCTTTCTCCATTGGGAAATAATATCAAGACTAAAATCAAATTGTGAAGTACTAAAAGAAAGTAGCCTCCTCCATATTAATCTTAAAACATTTATGATAGATCAAGGCATTGAATTTCCAGATCTAATGAGACCTCTGTGCTCTGAGGCAAGTCCTCAATTTATAAGGGAGGAGAGTAGGTTTCATCACTCCTTGGGCACCTGGCTCAGAAAATCCTTCTCGTAATGTGTACTTGCAGAAATGGAAGCCAAGTCATTGTTTAGTCTGGTCCTGTCTATGCTAAATGGGCCTAAATCCCCTGTAAAGCCTCCTTAGTATCGGCATAAATTACAATCATGCTATGACACCCTAAGCAATGAACAGAAAACTGGTCTGTGTGAAAATAAGACCTGCTGAGTGACTCTCTCTTGTGAAAATCTGCCTATTGATGACAAGAAGAGACAGAACAGGAGAGAAATTGTCTCTGAATCTTAGAAAATGAACTGGTGTGGGCAGAACAAGATGCTGACAATATTTTATTAACGTGTTAAGTAAACCTAGCTTTCACATGATACAATCCTGATCTAAAGGTGGTCAGTGTTAGAGCACATCTTGTATCCATATCTCCAGTCAAGTTGGTTTCTTACTGATAAATAACAATATTGAGGTAAGACCAGTGAAACCCAGAGCAGTAAGCACAGAGCACTGTTTTAAATAGACCAACAATTCCAATGAGGATAAGATCCCCCTACCCACATGCTCGGTCCTTGAGAACAAAAGTTAATTAAGCCCAGGGTCAACCTGTCTGTAGTACTCATTCCAGCCAACATTCACATTGTTCCTGCAAACCAGCCCACCCCTCAGTTTAGCACCCCTCAGACCAATGCACTGAAAAGAGAGGTTTGTCCCTCTACAGTCACTCTCCCAGCCACACTGCACACATTAACTACTCTGAGCATTTCCAGATTTCCTCTTATTTCCTCTTTCCTCATTGGTTTCAATCCTGCATCACAAATTCACAAAGCTCTGTTGAGTCAACCTCAGAAAAAGGATCTTAGCCCAAAATGGGGTTTTCAACAGTCCTTGGCAGTGGCCTAAATTCAATTTCTTTGAGAAACTGTGAAAAAATTTAACCAAAAGCTCTTTTAGGCACATCAGATAACCCCAATCCAACTCTGTATCGGCACTTTTCTCTGCACTGCACTTTGCCATCCTCTTTGCACTACAGACGCCATGTATATTACAAATAACAGGCAGACAGGAATCCCACACCACTTCTTTGAGCCCTTTTTCTCCCCCCCACCAAAATACAGAGACAGCTGAAGAGCACAAAGATGTTTATTCTCTCAGAAAGAGCAGCAGTGCTTTTATTGACTAAGGCTGGCTTGGCACAGGAACTCTGATTAACTCCTATCATGTTAAGTCACATTGTTTGCAAATTGCCCCCATTTCCCTCCCTCAGCCTCTCCACCAAAAAAACCCAAGAACATCCCACATATTCAAGGAAAAATGGTAGTATCAGTAAAGGAAACAATTAGAGAAGTTTCATTCTCAGTTTTTGAAGGGCACACGTTTCTTCAGAGACAGAGATGGTAAGGTTTTCATAATGTTTGCTGACCTGAATAAAAATATTGTATTGCCAGAAGTGTGAAGGAATTCTGTTCCATTAATTCATTTGCATTTCATCCCCCATAAGATTAGGAATATAACCCTTTCTGTCTCCCCTGCCAGCTGACATTCCACATCACAGCTAGGCTGAGGCCACTGTCATGCCCCATTAAGCATTAGTGGACTTTGCTCAGCCAATACAAGTATTTAAAAACTCCCTAGAAAACACATTAATCAAATGGATCTGCAGTTGTGTAAAATCAAAGTTTTTAAATGTACCATATTTAATACGCAATGGACTGTCGAGCACCTCTAGCATGCCAAATTGGCACAGCTCATTGCATCTCCTGGCTTATGAAAAACATGTAGAAGCACAGCCCTTTTGATATGACTACTTTTTCTATATTTTTGTTTCCTTAAAAAAAAATTCAAAGCTCAATTCTAAACATAGAGGCAACAGGCAAAATTTAGCACAGAACCTAACCTGAGCAGGATTATAAAGCCCATGTTAGATCACGCTATGACTTATTCACCTGTGTGGGAAAACTAATATATATATTCACATGCCCCATAAAATTTATGGGTCTCATTTTAAAACAAAGGTGACAAATACTTGTGCAATTTAGAAAATGGACCACTTTTCATGATTTAGCAGAGACACATGCAGCATACTGTGTTCCAATTACAAACTAAATGGCACACATTCCCTGGCAAATGGGAAACAGAAAATTATTTGCTTTGAATGTGTTGAATCATGAGAGAGACTTTGAAGTGGCACAGCACAGAAAACATCTCCAGCATGCATTTAATCCACACAGATCAATGCTTGAGGCTTCACCCATGAATTAGTGACCAGCACAACATCGAATACTCCTGTCCCTTGCCACAATAATAGCATTACACAGCCCAACAATAAAACATTCATCCATTCATTCGCCTCTAGTTGCTCTGTGTTTGCTGTTGCTGGAAGCTCCTCAGAAAGATCTGTCACTTCTGAACTCACGTGTGTAATATGGAGGGCATGGCCTGAACCTTTAATATAACTGGCTGTGGCCAATTTAAAAGTCACATAAGAAAGATGGGTAAAAACTTGGAGTTTAAAGCTAGGGAGAGTTGCAGTGTTTTTCCAGGGTGTGCCTCTCTTTTCTCCTTTACCCTCCTGTGGCATTGGAACAGCCCTGGGCAAGAGGCAGCAGAGTCAGGCTGGATGGGGAGGTAAAATAGAGCAACTTTAGGCCAATAACACAGGAAAGGCAATGGGACCAGCATCTGTCCCTGGGAGGTCAAGAGCTACCAGAATACTGTTCCTGATTAATTTCTGGCTTATATTGCCCTAACTCCATGATGTGTGAGGGAGTTGTAGCTAAATAACAGCTCCACTAATCTCAAGGCAGTTACTCAAAATTCACACCAGGAGCTGAATGTATCAAGGTACATCCAAAGCGTGTGGAGATAAGAAGAACATATATGATTACAGGAAAGGCAAACACAGCAAAATAGGGACTTAACTAGGTGAATAATGGAGAGAAAGCAGCATTCAAGTTGCTGTTCATACCCTTCTACTTCCACGCAAATGACACAAACCTGAATGCTTGCCTGAACATGAGGGTAGGAAATTCATCACATTCACTCCCCATCCAGCACCAGCTCCATGGCTCGTCCTCCTGAAAGAGGTTACAAAGGTGGTGAAACAAATAGAATATGTATCCTGCAGCTTGTGTCTCAAAGAGGAAAAGGCGTGCCCACTAGCAAGGGAACTGGCTTAGCAAATCCAAACCCCTGCAAACAGGAAAAACATGTATGGAGTCTTCTAGATGAAAAAAGTAAAATAGTACATCTTCAAAAAGCCCTGCAGAGTCAGGAAGAGGCTGGAATAACTCCACTGCCCTTTCTTGTCTCATCTGAACTGAGTACAAGAAGGGCCTGAGGCAGAGCTACCAGCCAGGAGCACACCTCAGCAACACAAACCTGAGGAGAGATGCTGCAGAGGTGGACAGCTTGTGGAGATGTGGGACCTCACCACAGCAGCAGCGCAGTGTAACCCTCAGGTGTGAGGGAGAGAGATTGCTCACTGGACTGATGAATACAGGCACATACACGAGATAATTTGAGGGTGTTATCTAGTTCCACATCTCTTTTCATTGACATTACTGGAGTTTGGAATCTGACAAATGAGATCAAGCTACCCAGGACTTCTACTCCCAATCTTACCCCCAAGTAAAGGCTGGTATCAGCAACATCACAGGAAAACACATTCCCTCCTCCACCAAAGCTCTAAAGCTGTGCATCATTCTGAAGTGGAAAAATAGTGTGGTAAGAATCAAACCACACATGATGCCAAAAGGTGAAAAATTCAGCTTTGCATTATACATAACTTATATCTACATTAAGAGTGATGGCATGTATTCCTTCAAATCCCAGTCTCTACCAAGTTCTGAAAAAAAAAAGGTCCCAGATCTCTCTACATATTTTGACAGAAATGACAGATCTCAGGAAAAAAAAACTTGAAAACCAAAAACATCAAGGGGGCAACCTCAGTGCAAACCCAAGAAAGCCTCAGTCTTTTCCCTAGACTGCACTTTTCATTCATTTTGTTTTACAGCACAGTACAAATTGCTGAGCTAAAGAATCTCCTGATTTCAAACATAAAAGCACAGAGTAACAAGGCCATGGTCTGAAGGATCACTGCTTTGCCTTTCTCATACTCAGACAATCCTTGCTCTGTTCTGCACAGAGAAGGAAACTGTCCACCCTGTTCACACCACATCCTCTGGGACAGATGAGCACCCAACATACCGAAGTGGCTTCCCCCAATACACTCCCTGAATTTTTAGTTATTTAAAAAGAACAACAGCAAACAAAAGCTCAATTGTGAGTACATCCTGAACTTAAAATCATCTAGAAAAGACCTTCCTTCATTCCCTGCTGTAGCTTTTTTTATCACTGCCAGCTACACCACAGTGCCCTAGGGTAAGTCACAAAATTCTCCATTCTTTTGAGACAGGAATAGTTCAGCTTAGAGAAGGAGGCATTGTCCATGTGACGAGATACATGCACCTGATGTCAGCACTGGGTTTGGGAAATAGGAAACCAAGTTGAGAGAGAAGAAGAGGGAGAACTTCGTTGTAAGACAAATGCACCCACATCAACAGGATTTGGTTTAGCACTCTGGCAAGAACTCCTTACAGAGGTACTGAAAACGCACTTAAAGATCACATCACACCTGTAATATTGGATGTGATGCAGAGACTGTCACTGCCAAGAGCTGTTTTCATACTAAGCAGACCATATAAAGGGTAGGTAGAGAAATGAATAATTTGTAGCTATCAAGCCAGCACTGTCTTAAAAGAGCTGGAGAGCAAATGCAGATTTTATATTGTGCACAGAAGGAGCAGCAGGTATCAGACAGAGTGCAAAATACCTGAGAGCCTGTCTCATGCATCCATGCTTAAAGAGCTCCATATTAGCATAGCACAAGAACCAGCACATCAAATTGAGAATAAGCATTACACATTAGAGTCTTCACAGAATCATGTGGAGTTGTTGAAGCACAGGACCTGGCAGTTCACCTAACTGAACCTCATACAACTGGCATTTCAATCCAGCATGTGCAGATCCCTCCGCCTTCCTACTCCCCAGCAGATCAACACTCCTGCCCAGTTTAGTGTTGTCTGTAAACCTGATAGGACTGCACTCAAGCCCCTCATCCAGATCATTGGAAAGGATATTAAACAGGACTGGCCCCAGTAATGAGCCCTGGAGAGCACCAGCAGTGCCTGGCTGCCCACTGGGTGCAGCACCATTCACCACCACCCCTGGGCCCAGCCACACAGCCAGTGTTTTACCCAGTGAAGTGTAATTCCATCCCATCCATCTGCAGACGGTTTCTCCAGGAGAATGCTGTGCGAGACAGTGTCGAATGCTTCACTGAAGTGCAGGCAGACACATCCACAGCCTTTCCACCATCCACTAGCCAGGTCACCTTGTAACAGGAGAACAGGTTGGTCAAGCAGGGCCTGTGTTTCCCAACCCCATGCAGGCTGGGGCTGACACCCTGGTTGTCCCATATGTGCTGTGTGATGTCACTGCTCCATAACATTCCCCAGCACCGAGGTCAGGGTCAGCAATGCTCCTTTCCACTAGCCCATATGTCTGATACCAGACCACACAGAAGAAGAGTTAACCTCTTTCCTCAGACCAGAAAGAGACATGAATTCCCAGCCACCCAAACACAAAAATCCAGTCTTAAATGCTCAGCTCTTACAGACTGATTTCTGATCCGACTTCAATACTGTCAGGATTGTGGTGGGAGGATCACACTCCTCAGTTCAACCCCTTTGACAGTGATCCCTGGAGCACAATCAGAGCAATCAGGCAAACTGAGGAGCATGCACTGTAAAGGCAGGGTATGTGAGGAGCTTTGCATCTCCATGTCAGGTCTAAGTGAGCAGCTCCCAGTGCTTGTGGTAGCAGGGAAGGCAGATTCTAGCAGCAGCAGGACGGGGATGCTGGGCTGGCTTTCTACCGTAAGAACTATTTCTGCAATAGCATTTTCAGAAACCGCATCTTAGGAGGATGTAATAACTTTGCTAGTAAGGAGGGAAAGGAAATATGACAAGAACCAAGCCTACTCACATATTCAAAGGCAGAGAATTACAGTCTATAGCTCTGATACAAAATGGTAACCCCAAGCCTCCAGCTGCCTTCCCTTTCCAGAGGTTAGCAGGCATCTGCTATAAGCATGCACCTCTGTGGCTTGCTGTCAGGCATCACCACAGGCTGGAGAGATGGTAGATCTACAAAGAAAGCAGACACTAGGACCAGGACTTCATGTCATTTCCCTCCCTTTTCTGGGGTTAAAGACCAGCATTATAGTCTGCTGAAAAGTCCAAAGGAGGAAAACAAATAATTTGTATAATTATTAATAATTTTAATTAGCGTTGCTATTAGATTTGCTGACAATTGCTTGTCATACGGTTTAAAACTGGTTGTGGCTCAAGTCAAGGGTAAATGCACACAACTTCCTCTGTGCCAGCTGGCCTCCTCCAGCTCCAAAGATTCCCGTGCTACAAGCATCTCCCCATCACAGCTGCCACAAAGCCACAGCCAGACGGAGCTGGGACAGCAACAGAAGGCAGGAGACTCTACAGGCACCATTTTCCTTTGCCCATCTGGGAGACTACTCAAATTTCAGGCTCTATCGTGGCTTTTCATCTTCCCAAGCAAGCTCTGGTAGCTGCTGCTCAGGGCTCCCTGCACTTCATGCTTCCTGCTAACTCACACTGTGTAGTTACTTGCAGAAGCTAGACTGCCCCATTTTCACCATTTTTATATGGAATTTTGGTTAAAAAAAGAGCTAGTTTGGGGAAAAAGTATTTTCAAAATTTTAAATAGAATGCATATTTTCACTTCAAATTTGTAACAATCGGCAGGCAGTTTGTTTTTCCCATACAGAAGATTCAAAACTAAACTATGCATGTATAATAATGGCAATTACTTTACAAGTTTTTCTAAGTGCTTCCTTTTTTCCCCCTACTTCTTGCTGTCTGCTCCTATTTATGCAAAGACTTGGAAAAGTGTGCAAGTTTCTCATTCCTCCCAGCCCTGTCAGAGGGTTTAAAAGAACGTATTTTTCATAAGATAATGAGAACTTACTTTAAAAAGCTTTTATGAAAAGCAGCATTGTGTTTATGCTTTCTAGAAGCAACTAAAAATTTCGCAAGCAAATTTGAAGTCAATAACCATTCAGCAAAAAGTTTTCCTTCAGAGAACTTCGACTAGCAGCCACTGAAGTCTGACAGTCAGGATGCTGTGTGGACGTGGATCCATATTAACTCAAAAGCACTCGAGTTCCTCCCCCAGACACGTCTTTATTACTATGTCACACATAACTAGAAACTCAAGTTTGGTGTTGAGGAAATTTGACAACACATGCACACCTTAAAAATTTTTTTGATTCTACGAGGCATTCTGAGGGGTACATATTATTTCACTGCAATGTCAATCTTCCTCAACAGTTACCTGAATAACTTTTTCTGCTTTTTTTTCCCCCACAAATGAAACTGCTTTCTTTTCCCACTGAAAAATAAAACCCTCACTGCCTTGGGAATTTACTAGTAAATTCCCATAAGGAGCAGTCTTATTCTGCCTTTCCACTTACAAAATTAAACTTAAAAAGTGGCAGAAATTGGCCAAAGGCAAGAATGAAGGAATCATAGTGGATGCACTGAAGGATCACAGTCAAAGCGTGCAGTTAAAGACTAATAAGAACTGTGGCTTTAAGGCAGGATCTAATCAAAAGAAAAGACAGAGCATGTTGTATTAGTTGTTCAGCAGATGACACCAACAAAATGCAGGAATGGGGGAAAAAAAACAGCTTTGTAGTACATGAGATGCCTTCTTTCCAGTAAGAGAGAGCTGTTAGACCATTACAAGAAGTCTGCTGGGATAAAGCAGACAGTTCTGTCACCTACAGTCACAAAGAGCTACTAAGATCAGAAGTGGTGTGAAATAGGACTAACAGTATGATCAGGAAGAGGAAAAACCATCCCACAAGTGGAACCTTGATTACAAAAACAAAAGTGAAAACAAATGTGATCATTCTCCATATATATCTTCAGTAATTATCACTAAGGAAAGAATTAACATGCACTGACATTTTAGCTGGGGAATATACAATGATTTCCAATCACAAGCGTTGGACTATCAAACAACTTTTGGTAGCAGTGATTCCCAGCTTGTTTTAAAGTGAGTTTAATGAGTTAGTAAAACAGTTAATGTCTTTGACAGCACAGACCTGGACTTCTTGACACAGAAGATTCATTCCACAAATTTTCTTTCATGTTTCTGAATGCCTAAAGACTAAATGAATCCATGTTTCCATCTGCTGGGTTGAAACATTTGTTCAACAACAATATTCTTCCAACATTTATCATTGTCACCTGTTCATTAAGCACTGGATATGGAATTACAGCTCCACCAAAGAAAGAACGTATCTAGGCTGTTCCCCTCTAAACAGAATGCTCTTTCATCCTGTTATGTAAGTTTCCTTCTCCTCAAAGGAATCTCAGAACACTTAAATGCCACGCACTGGTTTACTGTAAACAGAGATTTACCAATTATAGCATGCAGCTCCTCTGGGGTGATCCGTGTCAGCTGTTTTAACAGCCCACAACAGACACGCATAACAGACGAGAGCATGTCCTCCTGAACACACGAAGGGGATTCTCTGCTAAACAGGCAGGAACTACACTAAACTTGGACTCCAGCCAGGACTTCATGTCTAACACCTCCAAATTGTCCCATAATATCTCTGAAGCAACAGGGAAGTTTGTTTTAGGCTATATCCAGATGAGGCTCTAGAGTTGCAGACATCAGGATGGCACATAAATAGTCTACTAAAAGATTTATAAATTAGCATTAGGACCAAGGACCACTGTGGGGCAGGATAAGGATACTTTTCCCAATTTACAAATAAACCAAGGCTCACTGTACCTAAGTAACTTCCACACAGTAGCAAAAGAAGTCTGTGGTGGATTGAACCCCAGTTGTTCCTCCTTTAGCTGTTCATGAAGCCGTCCATTGCTGCATAGAATAAATATGAGGTTTATCCATGGAAGTGAAAAACTTCCATGCTTATGAAGTGTCTCTCTCCAAAATCCCAGACTATTTTCTTGGGTTTCAACAACTCCTCTTTCACCATTTCTAGTGTCTGAAGGATGCAAGTACCCCATCCTTTCAGGAAAAGCTGCCTCCATATGTTAATTTCCATGACAGCTTTGACACCCATTTGTCTATGTACCACTTAAAAACAGTAGATTTATTTTTAGTCCAAGCTCTGCCACCAAAAGTAGTGAACGCATTTTGTACTCCATAAAAGCTAAAATAAAGTTTTGCACTTTCATGGTTTTACCCATCAAAAGAGCTCCTGATGCTGCACAAACTGATGCACCAGGGGTGTCCATCAAATAGATCTACTCCATGACAACAATGTATGTAGACTGTGACTGAAATCTCCCCATGGTCTCAAGAGTGGAGCACTACTTTCAACCTTGTTTTAAACTGGGGTGAAAGAAATCAAAGAAACTTTCTGCAGAACAGGGTGTTGAATTTAAATTACTCAGGTTATATGCAAAACTTCTAAGCACTGGACCAGTCTTCCCTTTACTGTAAAAAAAAGAATAGAATAGATCACAATGTGCTCAGGTGACAATATTATACTTCTCTAAATTGCATATTTCTTAAACTAAAAGCTTCAGATTATCAGAAACATTGATGTTCCCCAGTGTCCTTTCATAGCCCAACTCCTCTTCTCTGCTCCAGCTCCAAACATTTGAAAATGTCATCGTTCACTTGGTGACACATCCCAGCCATGTAGGGTGGCAGCTGAGTCACCTCCCTGCTGTGACGAGGTGTAATGGTGACAAGCACCTCACAACTCCACAGTCCTTTTTTGGGTACTTTGTGTTGGAGGTTGCTCTATACAAAGGCTGGGTGGGAGGAACAAATCAGGGTGGAAGAACTTCACACACACAAAGGAGAAAGGAGGGATTGGAGGTGGCCCTGGCAATCAAATTGCATCTTCAAGCACAGTCAAGCTAAAGGGCATGTAGAGAGCCAGGCACAGACTGAAAGACCAGGAATGAGTCAGAGACTCATCTGGGCTGACATTCTGCTGATATCTACTGAAGGCTCTGAATTAAAGCATCTCCTGAAGCATCTATGTCTCTCCACAGACTCTGTGGAGATACTGAGATGTAGCCTCACATCTTTGGCTTTGATGCCAGCTTAAAATGTTCCTCTCTTTCTCCCACCAATTCTGCCTCTTCCAGTTCGTGAGGTCTACCTTCTTCTCAGGCCTGCTAGTAAGGCTGTTTGTGGTGTTCTCCTGGAAACTGGAATAGTAAATTATCCTAATTAAAAATGTCCCTTTTGTCAGGGGAAAGGGGCCAGAAATCCCTTCATCCAGCTTTGCTGTTTAAGACAATGGAGCAGCATTACAGATCACCTAAAATTCCCAAACCTCATTCTGTTTGACTGTGCCCTCATACCCATATTAGAGAATGTTTTACAAGGCAGATGATCATACAGCATCCACAATAATAACTACTGCCTAAAGGGCAATAGGAAAGCACTGAAAAATCAGACTGTTCAGTCTAAGCTGGACTTTGATAGGTAGGTGGGAAAAAAGTCCTTCCAAACAGGTGACATCATGTTATCTCAAGTGCCCTACTTATACACAACCTGCATGATATTGCCTCAAGTCCTTGAAGGCCAAAGCCCCTGTCTGTTGTTGTATATGAGAGAGAAACTGAACTTGTGGTGCCAAACATCCAGAAAAACAGCATATTTACATCCTTCCCCTGAAGAATAAATTTGCTAATGAAGGTTGGCCTCAGCAGGATGGCAGATCAGCTACATACATCCTCTTCCCTCTCTAATGCTCAGAAGTCTGGCAGTTGTGTTTCTTAGGTTTGAAAACATGTTTTTAGGCAAAACATTGTCCAGTGTGGCACCTGGTTAAATAAAGAAACAAACCTGGAACTTACCACCAAACCATAACCTTCTTTCACTTTTATTTGTGCCTCCTTTCTCTGAATTAGGAAGTGAATTGTGCCAGATGGCATTATAATGTTCTGGAAATATTTCCTACAAACTTCTGGAAAAACTTTTATTTCCTCTGAGGTCTGTACCGTGAAAGATGCATTTTCTCCCACCAATTGGTCCACCAAAACACTGGACCTTTTATCAGCCCAATTTACAACTAATAGAGGAACAGGGTAACTACAAGCAATGCTAGAGCATCGCTGACAACTAAGGATAGGAGGTTTTCTCTGTTCTCTTAGTGTTCACCACTTAAATATAGGCCCACTTGCTATGTCATGATGACCTGAAGACCCCTATCAGATGAAACTACAGGTCAGTTATTCTCCTCTTCTATGCTCTACTTCAAGTCAGCTCAGAACCAATTTCAAATGCTTTTAAAAGTAAACTCTGTACAGGAATAATTTATCGACACTTTCTTGCAACTGGAGTTGAGCAATTCTTCCTACGGAGGCCACACTAAATGTCTGCAATGGGTTTGACCTCACAGGATACATTCCTGATGTAGTCTTTGTCCAGTTTACCCTCTGGGGAGCAAGAGGGGAATAGAAAAAAGTATAAGAGCAAAAATGAGAATTCAGTGCATTGTAGAGTGTTCTCCCTGGTGTAATTGTCTTGGCTGCACAAAAGCAGAAAGTACCTATTTCTGGGGCTTCTGTAAGAATCTCAGCTTAACAGCTGACCCTTACCTACAGCCTAGTTACAAAAAGAGATGCTCCATCATTCACACATCACTTCCTCACCTTTGGCTGAAATAACTGGAAAGGGATCAATGATAAAGATAAAACCTGAAAAATCAGATGTATTCCCAAAGGGGCCAGGAGTCTTTTACTTGTATTTAAAAAGCTTTGAGAAATGTTAACGGTAAGTCAATATAGACAGGGAAAGAAATGCAGTTGGGCTGCCCCTTGCTCCCAGGAGCAGGCAGACAAGGAAAGGGCACAACACTCACACAGTAAAAAGAGATCTGCAAAGTTAATCCCTTTCTCAAGCTTGCAGCAGGCCAGAGTGTAACTGTGAACCCAGCATGCTGTGCAAGCTGCTCTAAACTGGCTAAGACTAGTCACTTTATTCTGCACTTATCAGTGCCTTTGGCACAGCTTATCCCGGTTTCAGCTGGGATAGAGTTAATTTTCTTCCTATTAGCTGGTACAGTGCTGTGGTTTGGATTCAGGATGAGAATAATGTTGGTAACATGATGATGCTTCAGCGGTTGCTGAGCAGCACTCACGCTAAGTCAAGGGCTTTTCGTATTCTTTGCTGCCTGGCCCGCGAGAAGGCTGGGAGTGCACAAGAAGCTGGGAGGGAGCACAACCAAGACAGCTGACCCCAGCTGGACAAAGGGATTTTCCAGGTCGTATGGCATCATGCTGAACAATAAAGCTGTGGGGAGTTGGCTGGGGGTGGCAGCCTGCAGACTGCATGAAAGATTGCCTGGCAGGAGAGGGACACAGTGGATTCCCAGCCTGGCACCATCCCAGCCAAAGCAGAGCACCCAGCTCAAGCCTTTAAGTTTGCTATGAGACAAACAGACAACAGCTGCATGCTCGGCCCCAAGAGCTGTGCACTGTGCTGCCTCTCTCCCAAAACCTTCTGTCCGAGGCTGCAGCAGATGAAGGTTCAAACCCTGCCATAATGCTTAGAGGAGCTTGCTGGCCACTCAACACACAGGAATCCTGCATGTGTTGGGGGAAGACGACATTAAGCCCTGTGGTACGTTCGTATGGACTAGCATTACTGAAGAGTCGCCAGATTCCCAGCAGCACCTGCCACAGGACCCAGATTCATTACATTTCAAATTTCTACTTAATGTCACCCCCCGCCCTCAGAAGCTAGTCTTCAATGTTTACAGGCCTATAAGAACCCCTTTCAAAAGGCTGCATTTTCTGATCTTTTTGTGTCACGTACCGAATCAAACGTGGTAAATTTATTCTATAGTCCCTTCTACATATTGTCACCCTCTTTGAGATAATTTTCAAATGAATTTTTTTCCAGCATCTGCTCCTTCCTGTTTCTCTACCACTGCTGTAAATGGGTTTTTTCTTCTTGACATCAAAAGAAGTAAAATAGAGCTTCCTAAGATAGTTTTCTGGCTGATTACACAGAAGTAGCGCAGTAGTCATGAGTAACAGATAAGTAGCTTTAACACATCATAGTTTCACTTCTTTGGGCTGTAGAGCAACATAAATATGTTAATGCACCCAGCTCTGTGCCCTGCAGAGCTCCACAGCAGCCTCTGCTCTCGGCTGCAAAGGCAAGAACACACCTCAGTGTGAAGGGCTCCCGCTCTACCCCCACACCTGCAACTGTGCACAGGCACCAGCACGACAGCACAACAGCCTCACAACACCCCTAATGTGCCCTGGGTCACTGCTAAACAACATGGGGCCAGCATGGGAGCTGGTGACAGCTGCAGATCTCCCTCGGGAGGTGATGCTGCCATTGGGTGGGGAAGTAACACAGCCCAGCTCCTCTGAAGAGGACTGGCCACGAAGAATAGCGAAGAATAGTCTTTAGCAGTCCACCTCAGCCACAGATCCCATCCAGATCACACCTGAACTAATCCACTCACTGATTTTTTTTTTTTGTTCCTAAAAAAAGCAAACAAAACAAAACATAACATAACATAAAAAAAAAACCCTCTGGTGCTCCCTTGTGTTCATATTTAGGTACCAAACAAGCAAGAAGCTGGAAAAATCCAGTCAAGAAAAAAACAAACTTTTGCAAAGGGGTTCAGGCAGGCAGTACTTAGAGAACAATTTCCTGAACACGAACTGTCTTCACTGGCTGACAGCACAGAGACACTCAGTTCTGTGCATTGCAAAAGCACGGGCTGTAGCAAACTACAGTCCTGGTCAAAGGAGCAGAGATAGAAGGAAGGATGAAGAGACACTCAGGAGGATGGAAAGGCACAGAGGCTCAGTGAAAGCAGAGCCCTGGTCTGCTTTTGGCAGGTTCAATAATCTACTGTAGAATATTTCACATATAACGTTATATATATGTACGTATAAAGATATGTATTTCTTTCCTATGTGCCCATTACGGAATTGTCATAAAAGATCATTTCTCAATAAGTAATTCTTCTGGAGAATAATTTACAGTTATGTACACAAGTCATCTACTAAACTGCAGTTGCATCTAGACTTCCATTTCTATGCTAGTTCATAAGATTTTCATGTAATAGCACAATTTTGCTTGTATTCCTGAGACTGCAGGCAAATACTTAAATATTTTACAAATAGAAAACCATTTTGAATGAATTTTTTAAGCCAAGATGTAATGTTTCTATTCCTATTTGATTTGAGGAGTTTCCTACAGTTAAAGAATGCTCCGGTTGGGACTTGAGCTGAGAAACCAGTGGCTCTTCAGCTTTTACAGGTACAGACTGATTCTGCACTGAATGCATGGGATGACTTTTGAACTCCTGGTTAAACTCAAAACACTAAATTATAAACATACTTCCATTTTATATTCCCTTACTAGCTGCTTTCCAGCTTCCCAAAATTCTCAGTATATCCTGAGACAAATCTGAGCAATTCAGTGGTGCAGACCATATCTGAATGAGAACTGGAGCCTTCATGCAGTGCCTGAAAGGAAGGAGCCAGCCAGAAGGCATTATGTTATTTTCTATATAGATTTTTCATCCATGTCCTTTACCTGATGAATGGCTGCACAAGTCTGAATTAGGAGTTTCCTTGAAAACACAATCCAAAACTAACAAATTGACAGGTAGTTATAGAATGAAAAATACACCCTAGAAAATGGATCGAGTTGATGTTTCTCAAACTGTACAGGGCAATAAAGCAGGAGTAGAACTGCTAAGTCAGGTCAAGCCCCACACAATGTTTGAAATAATCCAGGTAGAAACTTCTCAGGGACTGCTGAACTAGACAAAAAGGAAGTCTTTGAGGTTTAGAGTCTTCAACTCTTACAGTTTCTACTCTTTCCTCAGCTCCTTGCCAGAAAGAATCCCCCCTAAAGAAGATGTTGTCCTCATTCTGAAGCTCTTTGAGCACATTCCATTTTTGCATGGATACAGAATTTTAGCAAAGACCTTGAGGTCTTCTGTGTTCTCTGGTACTTTGCCATACAGATAAATTGGGTATTTAGTACCAGAAATCTATGACAATGAACTGGAGCCTTTGTGGATGCATGGTGGGAAGGAAGAGTGGATCTTTCGTCATCCTTGAGGAGCACAAGAAGAAGATGATTCTGACCCTTTATTTCTGGTCTCTGAGACCCCTTCCTGGAGTATTGTATCCAGCTCTGGAGCACGCAGCACAGACATGTTGGAGCAAGCCCAGAGAAAGACCACAAAAATGATCAGAGGGCTGGAGCACCTTCCTGTGAAGACACAGAGCTGCAGCTGTTCAGACTGCAGAAGAGAAGGCTTTAAGGTCCTTTCTAACCCAAACATTTCTGTGACTCTATGAGAAGTTAGCATTAATATTCAAAATATAATGAAAAAAGAGAAAAGATACACAAGTCTGCCAGCCTGCTACAGAATTCTCCTCTGCTGTCGAAAACATTTTTACTTTCAAGAACCAACTATCACAGAATAATTTATGTTCTTTGTTTCTTATGTACTTCCTTGCAAACATTGAAATCAATCATGTCTAGCAACCATCAGACCCAAATAGGAGAGGATTATGCAACAGCATGTCATTAGTGAATCAATATTGCCTGACCAGGCCATGTGCTTGTCAAGGTCACATTGATTTCTTTAATGTCATATTATGGCAGCTATTCTGCAGACTGGCAGACCCATCCGTGTTGCAGTGGTTACAGGTGTAGACTCACCTCATTGCTTGGCAGGCTGCAGGATGCTTGGTAGCTTTTTCATCCCAAATTTCCACTCTTTATCTGAAGCACCCTTGCCCTCAGTGTGTTGTGCACAACTCCAGCAAAACCCACTGCTACAGCAGCTCCTGCTTCCTCTGGCTGGACACACTCAGCTGCTGAGATACCCCATTAAATCCTCTATTCTGAAAGCATCAGAAGCTACATGTGCTTAGCACCCAAAAACCACATCATTCTTTATGGGAAACTGAAAACTATCAAATCACTAGGGTATGATCATAAAAGTTTCATCTTTGGCCATTGAGCAATGGTCCTTATTATCCATTGGGTACACAGCAGGAAGTGTAATAGGAACAACTTAACAGTCAGGATTGTTCACCACTGCGAGTATCACCTTTTACTTTTAAGTCAGGGAATTGTTAAAACTTGTCCTCTTCATCTTTTACAGCATGACATTATGAGGTGCACTGAAGAAAAACAGTTCAGAATATAATTAGATATGAAGGGCAATAAGCAGCAAGTTCTATATTTATTACCAGATGTTAGTGGCAAGTTGCAATACAAGCAGGTAGCCTGGCAGCAAAGAGCAGGCCCAGCAAGAGCTGGGAATAAGAGCCAATTCACACAGGAGTGTTATGTCCCAGGCTGAAGAGTGGTTTTAGATATTCCAGCCGTTTCTTTACCAAATAGAGCCACAGAGCCAAATCAGGGTGCAACATGAGTGAGAATGTTATTTCTAGGCAGAGTACAGACTGGTGGCAGGCAGAAGAACTTCATGTGCCAAGCAAAACCAGTTAGCCAACTGTCTCTGCTCTTTGAGTGTGAACATGTTGCTTTTCTTCTGCTTGGATGATTTTTTTTAAAAAATTTATTTTTAATGAATTCTGTCCCTAACCCTAGGGTAAAGCAGCCCAATTCTCAGTGCTGCTAATAAAAGAACTCCCATTAAACACAAAATTTAATAAAGAAAAAAAGCAGTCACATAGGTAAAACCAGAAAAAAATTGGCCGGGGGAGAAGTCTGCAATAGAAAATTTGGAGCAATCGGAGAACAAAAATCTGGCTGCTTTTCCTGCAAGATAAAGAAATGTGAGGAAAGTGATGAGCTTTCTCCCCTGGTTAACAGCTGATTAACAGTTGTATCACTACAAAGCGGTGATGAAACAATTGAAAGTCTCCTCATTAAAATAACACAGATGAGGAGAAAAAGATTTTTGAAAATTAAGACTAGTTAACACAAGCTTAACTCATTTCCCAATTGGGTGAGCAGAGAATGTAAGAACACTCTAAGGATTTGGAGAAACAGTTCTCAGAATAAGACAAGTGAGAAGTCCCTTTCTTCCCCTATACAAGAACCCCAAGAACCAAACATTGACTTTTTATTTTTTCAACAACTCTTCAAAATCCGTGAGTTGATTACGTGCACTGCCTGTTCCATCTTGGGTGTCAGCTGTAAAGTAAATACATATGGATTCATTAAGTTCTTATAATGACATCTGGTCTTGAAGAACAAACACCTCTTAAAAGACTATCAGGGCTAAATTTTTGGAAGATGCTGGTCCTCACTTTCATTACATTCACCAAACATGGGGAGCAGTCTATAAATACCACCAAAGCCAGTGCTCTTGTCATGTATACAGTGCCTCAGTTAAATTAACAAACTACTTTGACCATGACAAAGTCCTGTCTTTAAGGAAAGGAAGTAATCATGTGAGTAATGTGAGCAACACATTTCCATTAGGTCAGTTCCATCTCCTAGCTTTCCACCATTTCAAGCAATACTGATTTCAAAAGCAAAGTCCATGCTGTCTGGTGCATTACTACAAGGGTAGAAGGTCAGTCCAACAGTCCAGTTAGGACCCCTCCAGCAGAGAAGGAACCTCTTAATCAATCAGTATTGAGAGCTCGCCTGTTTTTTAACTCTCAAGTTATAGCAGTGCTGCAACATATTCTGCTTTTAGCAAGGTGAACCAAGTTTGAGTGCTTAATTCAAAGTAAACCAGTAAAATCATACCGACAAATCTGCTCCCACATACGTCTCCTGGGACAACAGCCAGGGTTGACTTTCATGTCATCCCAGCAAGCACAGCGCCTGAAGAATTCCATTTAATTTATTCTAACACCTCTGCAGAAAATGCATTGCAGCAACCCAAACATCAAGCTAAGGCAGCTACAGTAAACCTTGGTATCTCCATTCTCAGTGCACAGCCAAATATCTATATATCTGGAGAAGAAAATTTCCTATTTCTGAAAGTAATCTCTGCAGCAAATCTTACTCCAGGCAGTACAGTTTAATGGTATTAATTCACAGACCTATATGCCCTCTGGCATGCTCATTACAATTTGGAAATCCCTTCAGGAGTGCCTGCCCCTTCCACCCATGCTATTTTGTTTGAATTAACTGGTCGTTTTCAAACCAGTTTCATGAACCAGAGGAGGCTTCAGAGACATGAACTTCCTCAAAAGAGTTTCAGTACAAGTAATTGGATAGAAAAGATACCCACCAAATTAATGTCTCTTCCTGGGAAATGTTTTTCTCTTAGACACCAGCAAATTCAGCCCTTTCTCTCCCTGACCCCAGTCTTATGGATGGAAGAGACAAAAAGAGTCAACAGCTTTGCTGGAAAGCAGTCTTCGTATATTTTGATGTTCCTGGTGCAACTTCTTGAAAGTTAAGACAACTTCTGGGACAGTGATCTCAAAGGTACAACTTCAGCCCAAGGTTTGGTTACAGAGAAGAATGAGGACACACAAAAACACACTTGGGCTTCTAAAAAAAAACTACTTGGTTTGTGAATCTAGAAGGCAAGTGGGCAGCTAGATGTTGTAGATGGTGTGGTGATGGTGGGTTGTTTTGTTTTAAAAACTTCATCCTCCTGATAGAGCAGCTTCTGGGAGAGGCCAGGTTGGCAATTCACGTAGCAGGTAACAGAGGAAAGCTGCACGTAATTGAGACAAAAGAGAAAGGTGCACAAAGCTCAGATCATTTTAATTGAACATGTTTAAAAACACCAAGGCAACATCTTGCATCAAAAGCTCTCTGTGGCTTGCAGCTGGTGCCAGCTCTTGCCATTGATCTCTCAAGTGTTTTGGGGCAATTACTTCTCCTTTGTGAATCTCTCTTTCTTATCCATAAGACAGCAAACTTGAACCAAAGCTGCTTGCTGGCACAAATGGGTGCAGGGTCCCAGTTATTAGCCCAGCCAAGGACTTCAGAGAGCAAGTTTCTCCTCCTTGCTGTAACACTGGCTTCCTGTAAACAGGTCACGTGGGCCTGGTTCAGAGTACTCCCTCCAGCACTAAAAAAAATATTGGAGTTCTAGTGTAGCATCTAAAATCAAAACAATGATGAATGATAAGCTACTGAAAGGCTTAAATTAAATATTGTCCATGTCTTTCCACTGACAGGTAGTTAGGAGTTTTCAAGCTAATCCCTCTGCTATACTGCAAGATGCTGATGGACTTGAATATATAGTGATTGAAACCAGAAGTACAGAGAGAAACAACTCTGTGAGAAACAAATTACTTAATGTTCCAGGAAATTTATTATAACAATCCTTAGTTCTCAACTAATGTTTTCTTTATATTAAAAAGGGCAATTAGTACAATTATCCCTGTGGGGGATGATGACTGTGGGTAAAATTAGAGAAAACTGGGAAGTTATATTCACATTCCAGCAGAAGTTAGTAGAGAAATTATAGGATAGAACACAGTTGGCATGTACAAAATGTATTCCACAATGATTCCCCACACAACACAGGCTGCAACCTTGTGTACAGACTAAGAGGGATGAAATGAGGGTGGGAGCAGGTGGAGACATGGCAGCCAGGCCCTGCTGTAATCCTTGCAGGGATGGGAAGTCGATGGTACCACGTAGCTGATGAACCACACAGCAGCTGTCAGCCAAAGGAGATAGGACAGGTCTTGCTGCTGAACCAGCAACTGTGGCAAAATAGCTCTCTGCAGATGAGCTTGGTTCACCCACACCTCCATCCCAAAGTTACCTGCCTCCAAGGCACAACCATCCCTCACTGAGCATGTGTTCTGTATTTCATTGACTATATTTTTCAGAGCAAAGCAAGAGACTTTTACACCAATCAGTAACAAAGGTGTGTATGACTGGAGTCACTCAGGCTCCACCTGAATGGAAATCAAATCATATAATGGTGAATTAAAGAAGTGAATGATAGGAAGAAGTCAGGAAAGAGTCCATTGTAACTTCTGAGATTAGTCAGCAGGCTGAAACTGTCTTCTCTGCATAGGGACTCCTACTGGGTAAGAATCACATTCAGTGCACACTGAATGATTATCTCAATCAACTTTCACTGGTGATTTGAGATTGGCTGTGTACTGCTTTAAATTCAGTTCAAATGCAGTTGCCAGCAGCAGATGACGTATTCATCTAAAAGCAGGGAGATCCAGGATGGGGGTCTTCCTAAATTATAACAAAGGATTTGACTCTCTTACACTATTGGCACGCGCCCCTGCACAAGTTAGTCGAGCCACGCTTGGATACAGTGGACTGTTCAGTGGAGTCCCCATAACAGGACACCGACAGACTGGTCAGGCACAAGAGAGAAGTCACATTTGATTTGATATCTTTGTTGTGGACATTAACCACTAGCAAACCATAGATGAGCCGTGAACAGCACAGGCCCAGCATAAATAGGAAAGCTGCTTGTTACGGCTGGCTACACACACCTCTAGAGAAGGTCCTATTGATCTGATGGAGAGGAAGATAACATTTTAATAACCACTTAGTTAAAAGAAATTGTTAATGAACTGATTACAAAAGGAAATTCCAAGCATTACTCAGTTGAAAGAAAATATCTTTCTGTCCAATTTTAGAGCAGAGAGACCTCTGTAATAAGTGCTATCAGCTAGCAAAACATAAAATTAAAAATCTGAAAGAGTATTCTCTTTTTCATTAGAGTTGGGAGAAATTTATGGTATTCCATTTGCACATATCTTTATTGGCTTTATGTCTGTTACACAGCCCAGGAATTTTATGTTAAATAGGTCAAACAAGAAATCCAGCAGATTATTTCTACAGACTTCTATAAGTAGCATAGGGTGTACTCACTTGCAGATTGTGTCTATCCATTAATCACAAATGAACAATAAAAACCAGTCCAAAACTGGTCCACCATGAATGGCTGTTCTCAAACTATTTGGGGTATTTCTCCTAAACACAACAGAAAGAGTTATGCATATCAGAAGGAGCTAACACGTGCTGCTGAAAGTATTTCAAGGTCCTCAGAAAACCAAACCAATCAAACACACCAGGTGTGAGGAGCACGACACCAGGTCATGCATAAAATCAGCTCTGTGGCTTCACTCTGTGTGTGGTAAGTAGCAAAACAAGGCTGAGGAAGCCAAGTGTTTTAACTGAAGGTGTTTTAGCCAGGTCTGGTTAACTTGATATCATGAAGTATTAAGGGCAAGCAGAATCTCAGCCAAACCATCCACAACTGACAGATGCTGAAGCCTTCAACTAACAAAGAAACTTTTAATCACTTGGAAGTGATGGAAAAAGTGCACCATAGCACTGTCTAAGGACCACTTCCACTGGACATTACTGGAGACACCAGGACAAAGACCTTCATTTCTATAGCATGAGCTGCCTCATTCTGTAGGTCACACATCAGCACAGCCCACTGCAAAGGCAAGTCAGAGGGAGATGTTTACTGCCGAATTAAAACTCTTGCTCTGTAGGAGACAGGCAGAATCTGGACCAGTACCCTTTATCATTTATTAACTTCACTCAGTCTCATGACCTATTTCTGTCATTCAAGACAGAACAGCCAGGCATTGTACCAATCAATCAGTACCAAACAAGTGGTAAAAATATTACTCATCTGTATCCAAACATCTTTTTTTTTTTATTATAGATCTATTGAGTTAGAGGAAATGCCAGACTACAAATACATAGCATATTCATCAAAATTCCCACCTTTATCTTGGTTTTTTTTCCTTCCACTGCTGTTAAGAAAAAAGAAAATCCTTGTTGAAAAATTTATACTGAAAGAATTTAGCATTGGAGGAAAATAGCCATGTCAGCTCACAACAGAAAAAACTATTCAGAATGGGAGAATTGCTTGCATTGTACCCTCTCTTCACTCCAGAGCTGCCTGATTTAACAGCTTCCGAAAGCAGCAGGGAATTTGCTGCTTTAAATTGCTTTCCATGTGCTCCTGTGGATCACTCCTACACATGCTCAGCTGAGCAAAGGTGAAACCTGTCCCAAGGGAAGGTGGCTCTAGCCTTGAAATAGGGCAATTATGCTGCAGAGTGAATGAATAGTCGCCTTTAGCAGAAGATTGAGTGAAGCTTCCCAAGAGCATCAGGGTCATTGTGTTATATCAGATCTGCCAGTTTAAGCGGGGACAGTTTTGTTTTTAGAGCAGAACTTGCTCTGGTGAAGAGGTTCACAGGCTTCTGTATGAAATTACCATGTTTGGAATATTCACCAGGCTAGAAATGCCCCCAGATGAGTGGGCTGTATCCTCATGTCACATCAGATAGACCCAGAGACTCTCGAAAAGTTGCAGCTGTTCGGGATATGCCCTTTGTAAGCTGCCTGAGGCCACCTTAATCCTGCCCACAGACCAGGGTCCTGCTACGAGCACCCCAGCAGGAGCAGGTAGAGGATTTCAGCCCTTCTTCAAACTGATGGCTGCTGCTGCTCAACTTCACAAGGGAACGTCCTCGAGCAGAAGAGGGGAAACCCAGCCAGGCAACTCTGCTACCATCAGATGGGCAGCTGGGGCAAGTATCTCTCAGACACCGTACACCCTCTTTTCAGCACTGTCTTTCTGCAGCCATAAGAGGACCCCTTTTCCAAGGTAGGGATGAAGAGTTTAATACATCTCAATAAATTTATTCCTCTCCTGAGCAAAGCTGTCAGAAATGAATGAGCTGTCAGCAACAGCTCTAACTGTATAATTTAATCTCTAGGGTCCTTCACAGCTCATATGACAATAGAAGTCTGTCCCATGTTCTTCTGGGGATCACGTTATTCAGCACACTGTGACAAAAAGCAAGGGTACAGAAAAAAATGGATGAGACAGAGTATTTTGAGTGTGAAGAGAAACAGTGTTGGTTATATGCTGCCTAAACAAAAAGCCTTAGAAATAATTTTCTACTTCCCAAAGTCCAAACAGGGCTATATTTGAGATCCTCTGTCTCACTGCTACCTTGTTCTGATTTGTAAGATCTCACACCACTTTCCAGGGGACTGGTTTGGTAGCCTTCTTCCATTTGGGTAGAATGAGGGAACAACGAAACTTCCCTTTTAGTGAAAGATAAAGAAATCATGACTCTCAAACTAGACTAACTGTTTATCCATGCATGGGAGGTTCTACAAGTGAGTATGTATTTCGAAAGAAAGAGACTTTCGGAGCAGACTAACTGAAAGAAAGGCTGGCCTACATTCACTGGATGAATGCAATTATATCAGTCCCACCAGCTATTTTTTCACCTAACCTAAACCATCTTTAAGGCCTCAGATACTAACTAAACAGTCAGTGTTTCCTAAAATCAGGAACTTACAATCCACATATGGACCAACCTGAAATAAGTAAGCATCTTATGAGACTTACAGGACTCAAATTGGTCTAGCTAAACCCCCGTAACGCATGTATTTTTGCTTTTATGAAATTTTAAAATAGAATGACACCTTTCAGAAAAAATGTTTAAATCACTGATCTCAATATCTCTATCAAGAAATGAGACATTTAATTCCTGATGAGCATCAGCCCAGTTAATTTCAAAAATTAAAGCAAAAGGGCAGGTAAAACAATGTACAATAAAAGGAAGCTACCCAGCAGGTATGATGGGATTTTCTAAGATGCCAATGAAGATATATTTAAATTCTACTGGAATTTGGCATTTTAACCTTGAGGCAAAATTTGCTTAGTGAGTTACATAGACTTTTAACTGCACATGGCCAGCCTCATTGAGTTATGCCAAGCTGACAAGTGTCAGCACAGTTTCCTACAGCCAGCAGTATCCCAACCTTCATATATTGCCACAAGCTCCTTTCAGGTTTGCTTTAGTCTGACAGAGACCCCTTCATTTCCGAGCAGAAATATCCAGGTTCCATTCCTCTACTAACATGAGTTCCCAACTGAGCAACGTATAGAGCAGGAAAATATAGTAAACAGGGAAAATGAGTTACCAATTTTTGGTACCTTCTTTAAATGTTTTGCCCATTCCAGTTAGAAGCCATGTTAATTCTATAAAACCGCAAGCTCTGAGCAGTGAAAATGAAACAGAAGAGCCCAGAAAGCTCCTCTGGAATCTGGCTGAAGAACTGGGCAATTGCAGTCCAACACTGCAAGATAAAAGAGAGGCACAAAATGATAATACAGTAGAGTCAATATGTCTGTGCCATCAGTAAGTCAGCAAGGAGGCCAGACCTCAGCCTCTGTGCTCTGATCAAGCAGTGTCTCTGCCTCACATCTGGCAGAGTGGGAAGAACACAGCAGCCCAAATGTTTGATTATCCTTCTTAAAACATTCAGTTCAAACTCCAACCTTGTTCCATACAAACACATTTCAGGGGCACATCCTCCCATTACCAGGAGCAAAGGAAACAGAGCTTTGAATGTGACCAAAAATAAACTGTCTGTCAGAGAGGGAGAGATCATTATATCTTTTCAAAAAAACAAGACATTAGGGACTTTATTTCACTCCATTTGATGTCTGGTATTTGATGTCAACACTTCAGAAACAAAACAACTAAATTTGTTTGGCTTTGGTTTCTTTATTTAATTCACTTTTTTTTTCTTGCAGCCAGTGGTATTATAAGGGTCTCAACAATTACAGGTAACAAAGTATGTCTCTATTGCCATAAATACTTTGCAAAGACAGGAAAAGTGGAGTACTTTGTGCTTTGTAGAAGCTGTAAGTATTGGGTAAAAAGAGACCCAGGGATCTCTGTACCAAAAACTCTTTCAAACAGCTTTTGTGTTTCCTGTGCATTGTGCAATCCTTTAAATGTCAAAAGTCCCACACCGTTTTGTTAAAAAGAAAAACATGCCATGCACTACTAACTGAGTAAATCAATACGCAGGGAAGGCCATGAAGGGAATGAAATGTTTTTGACACATACAAGCAGTTGTTTTCAATGTGCATAAGAGGAAAAAACCCCTGCTTGCCCTTTATGCCTTAATTAAGACAACCTCAGGAACATGGGGTGAAAGACCTTTCCTCTGCACCCTCCTCACCATTCTGCTCTTAGCTCCCTGCTGTCTGGCCATTAGTAACAGTCAGAAGTCTGTGAACACAAAACAAGTCACTGCAGTCTCTAAGAAGGGATCCAAACACCAGATGGGTTCCCACCAAGCTCCAGAACAGCCTCAGAAATCCATGAAGGGAAATATGTGACGGACTGTTGCCATAACAGGGGCTTGATATAAAGTGTATTTATAGGGTCCAATCACATGAGCTATCTAAAGTCTTTGGTAATATTTTCATTTACAAATCTACATTTTCTTGGAGATGTTAAACCCCTTTGTCTCCAGATAGGCCTTCCAAGGACATTCTTACAAAACTTTTACAGCCAAGAGTCTAACAAAGACAGCAATTTAGGTAGAAATTTTTCTCCAGAAGCTTCCTTTGGGCTGAGGAGCACCCATGAAATAGCCTAAGACTGCTTGCTTTGAAAGCACTGTAAGGAGCTCCATGGAAGCCTGGCTTTTGAAATCACTGAGATTTACCCTTTCCCAGAGCTTTTCTTGTAATGCAAATCTCTGCAGAGAGAATCACTGCAATGCAAAGGTGAGCAACCTCCTCTTTCTGGCTGCTGGAACGTTGGGCTGTCTAGTAGCTCTTGGTACAGTGCTTTTCTGTCCTGTTTGTGTCTCCCTGGAGGTCAGGCCATGAAGAGCCATCCCTGTGAACTGCTGTGGTGGCAAACAGCAGAGAGAATCTATGATGCACTGTGGGATCTGCATTTGGTTTCTCAGCCCACCGTAGAACCATTTGCAGAGATTCACATTCCCTACGCATGGCACTGGCTTAGATTAATACTTTGGAGGCCTCAGACTGCTTTCCTCATGATATCTAACTCTTAAAGGCAATCTAGTGTGGACTGACAAGAAGCCATTTCAGTCTTCCAAAGACTTTCATCCTCACCTTTTGTTTACTGCCATCTCTGAGATCCTCAAGCTAGGACAGGAAGGGAAAGTAGTCACGAGACAAGGTACAGCAACCATAGACTAAGCTCAATTAAGGCTTGCCTGTCTGTCCCTACACCTAGACAGATAAGGGAAAGAGGAACAAAATGATATGTAATTTTCTGCCAGTCAGAAAATGAGATTAAGAGACCTGAAGCCTGTGACGTGGTGTATGACCAAATCAAGATACATTATGGAAACCATTTGTGCCACTAGCTGTGGCACAAAACTGGAGCAAGATAAGACCAAGATGAAATCTTCTTTTCCTCCCATGCTTCAAAATTTGGGGTCTATAGGAGGACGGATGTTTAGAGCTCAGTCCTGCCCTCACTACTGGTTTAAGTATTATTTGATCATCAAACACCTGTAGAGCATTACCAACAAAAAAGAGACCCTGCACCCATCAAATTCTAGAGTCTATTGTTGGTATATCTGCACACACAATACTCCTTAGTGCCCTGACACCTGTCTATGAGCTGCTTGCACTTCCATTCCAAGTGCCTGTGGCTCCTAGGCATTCTCGAATCAGTTCAGGAGGGACTTAATCCTCTTTACACCTTCCCACGAGTGTCAGACTCTGAAGTGCTTCCTTTTAAGGACAGAATCAATGCATTACTCAATGCACACAGGTAACACCAAAATTTCCACAGCTTTTCTCTTTGCTCCTAGGGCAATCCTATTGCTTGCTAAAATTCAGCTAGATTGTGACTCTCTAGTTGAAAGCAACAAAGTTTTTTCCTGTCCTGAATGAAATTTGATCCTGAAGAGACCAAAACTGACAGAGCTTTTTTGTGGTTATTTCTCACTACTATTTTTAAGGAGGACAGTAATCTACCGACAGATTTTCCTCTAAGTAACCAGTATAGAATATTTATGGATGTGGTCAAGATCTGAGCCCAGACCCCTGGTTTCTATCCAAAACTCTGAGACACAACGAATGATTTCAATTCTCAACATGCTAGGAGATTACAGAAGGAAAGCTTAAGCGGCTAGTCAAGAAAATCAGTGGCAAAACCATTTACACTCGTTCTCATTCCTGCATGACACCAAAGAAGAAACAATCCTGTTGGCCTGATGGAGCTCATGGTATCCATCAAGCACCTGGTTGTCCTGTCACTTAATTTATGCAATCGTTTTGTGTCATGACCTCAGAGTGAAATCATAAAATACCCCTTATGCTTTTCACTTTTTTGACTTCAGAGAATAATACAGTCCCAGCTTCACTTTTAACTCCCTGACTTTTTGTGACTATGAGTATCAGAAAATCTCATATACTCCATGATCACAGGGGCCTTGGGCTGAGAATGCTGGCCTGGAAATCCTTAAGAGTAAATCACACTGACTTTCTAAACAAAGCTTTTCTAAGCATGAAGTCTTCCCTCTGTCCACAAATATTGTGCAAAGTTCTTCTTGGGAAATGAAACAATAATAGTTTTCCAGCACAGTCAAAGCTACTAGGAAGACAATATTAGCTGACAGAAAAGATCAAATTGCCTTGAGAAGTATGATGAGTTAAATCAGCTACTCTTTAAATATGTAAGCATTTTCATCTCTGCCTCTGCAATTAAAAATTAGCATTTAGATTTAGCATCTTTAGAGTGGTCTAAAATTAAGCTCTAATAAATCATACAAATTAAAAATTAGTCATAAGTTCAACAGTGCAATGTACCACTGATCGTGTCTTCTGTAGAGGTCAGCTCATTAACACCCCAACATAACATGGTTCAGCCTCTTGGTAAACCTTCCCATGACACAAGTGAGCAGAAAATCATTGAGGAGAAGTTCCAAATATTCCAATGCTTTCACATGCCAGGATAGAGTATGAAATGAGATATAATCAAAGAATCACAGAAGATAGAGTTAGCAAATGACCTTGTCTAATCTATTTCTATACCCTCAGGAATGACCACTTTGATCTAAACCAATCCAAATAGGCCTTAGTTTTGTTTAAGGGTGATAAAAATCATGTATTTTAAATTGTTTAGAAACACATCTGCTTCCAAAGCTTTTGGAGTGAAAAGTTAGGTCAGAGTTCTTTAAAGAACTGTTTTTCCTGTAAGATTTCCAACTTTTTATACTTCTGGTGAAGGCTGGCATCTTAAAACAAGTTTTCTTCACAGTCTCACAGGCTCTGGTCAAACATGCTGCATGATGATTTCTGCCTATTTCATACATCTCCTTCCACCAGATTCCACTGGTCATTCCAACACAAATATATCCAGAAAGTTCTCAACACAGAAAGCTTTGGAATTTTCCAGAAGTGTGGTGAGATGAAGAAACTACCTAATCAAATCCAACCAGAAACTATCCACAGCTTCAATCACAGCTGCTTCCAGCAACCCTGGAGATTCTGGAGGTTATTTAATGGCTTCTAAACCAACTATTCAGTAGGAAAAATGAATTGCACTGGAGACACAGTTCTTTGATTGAGAGCCAAAAGTCAAGATCATTAATCCTGATAATCAAAACAGCGGTGCACTGATTGAAAGAAGCAGGGTATAAGCCTTCTTCTCCCAAACAGATTTTAACCCTCGGAACCACAGCTCTCCTAAGTTTCCTCTGATTTTGATTTGCTATTTCATACCCTCGATTCCCAAAGTTAAAGCTGTGTGGTGGAGTCACTGCCATATTCAACACTATCAGATTTATATCAGCTCATGTTGAGTTTATTTTGAGGGGAGGGCAAAGGAAAAAACATGCAAAGCATAACAGATTCTCAAAAAATTTTTGTAGGAAAAAAAATTGCATCTTTGGTGGGGACAGTTTATACAAACCGTAGAGACATGAAAATAAAACTCAGCATTTAAAAACAATTTCTGGAGCAAGCAAGCCTTCACTTTTCTCAAAATCTGCAAATTTTCTGAATCTTAGCACTTCTCAGGTTGCATTTTAATGTTCAATTTTTCACCGGCTATAGTTAGTACATCCATCTGCAAAACGCTGCGGGATTATTTGAGAGGAAAAGCTTATGCATATGAAATAATTTTTATGTATGTATTTATAAAACAGTATTTCTAAAGTCACTTCCAGCATACCAATGCTATTTCTTCTTATATTAACCTAATGTTAAAAAACATCTTTGCTGTTCTATGATCACGAATTAATTTCTATGTGTTCAAACTTCAGAAATACATATATACTTTGCTGGAAATGTTATACGTAGATGTAATCACAAGCTTCAGAGTTCAAAAAAGCTGCTTTGGGAGGAAATGCACAAACTGGTTTGGGAGCTATAAGCACCACTACCCACCCTTGTTAACGGCCATGGTGTATGGAATTAGATATTTCCTCCAAAAGAATGTCACATATAAAGTCACCCATGAAAGGTAACAGAAAGAGGCTTCAGCAAAACTTAGACTCCCTTTTCCTTGATAACCACGGAGTGCCCTTTCCAAACTGATTTCAGCAGCAGGAGACATCTAAAGGCTGAGTAACATACTGCAAGCAAACAAGAAATTCCATTCAACAGCCCATTTCTTCAGCACTGCGCAATGAGTCTGCTTCAGATTATTAGACCCAGAGTTACATTACTGAATGTGGTGAGGTTTTCAGGCACTCAGAACAATCAATACACCTTTCAATACACTCTTTGATGTGAAAATTCCCAATTTGGGGAGTTAGTTGAAAGAAATCTGATTTCAGCTCTTAAGTCTGATTCTGTTTGTTTCACTCCAACTTTTGTCAAATCTAGAAATATTGATGTGTCTAGAGGGAAACTATTTGTAAAGATTTAGTAATTATGAAAACAGGAGAAGCTCATACAGGCACCTGATTGATGACATTTCTGCAGTACTGTAAACATCCATGGAAATTCATCACAAAATGGGTGAGATTATCTAGCACAGTTTAGACTGTAAAGAAAGGAGATTAAAATTAATTGCTTTTGTTTGTTTGTTTTTTAATCCAGCAGTCAAGGACAGTCACTGCATCTCAGCTGATGTGCTGCAGCTCAGCACAGTGACCTGAATGAGGGTGCATTCCTTGCCATCATCACAAGGGGTGCAAGTCAGGATGTTGGAGCAATCCTTGTATCATCAGCATTGTACCAGCACCAGGCAGCTGGAAATCTAGCTCCAATCCTACAGATCCAGACTCAAAAATCCAGTCCTACAAACATCCCGAGGCTGATAATTTCCATGGGTGGAACAACTGCCAGGTACTCCAGCAGCAGCTTCTGTTCCACATCCCTCAGACTGTGCGTAAACACAACCCACACGAAATAACAGAGGGTACAACCACCATTCATCCCCAAACTATATAAATATCACCAGTGGTTCATAAGACAGCAAATCCTGGGGCCAGCCATCCTGTGAAGTGCAGTGTCCCAGTTCTGATAGTCCTCATGCCACTTAACCCAATAACCAACTTTTCATTAAAGTAAGCAATGTACATAGTGCTCTTCCCTGCAAGAAGAAAGGGAAGGTGAATAGCATCCCTCTGCTCCTCTGGCTTTTGCTGCTGGCTAATTATTCATTTGCAATTTATCAGCTAATTACACATGTGCCTTGGCATTTGAAGACTTAGGGGCATACTTTATTTAATGGCTAGTAATTACACAGGCCTCCTCTGATCCCTGTGCTCTAACAGGAAGGTTTTTCTGTTTTCTGTTTTCGTCCTTGTGCTGTCAGGTCTAGAGGTTAAAGACCCCGGGACAGATGGTTATCCTGTTGCACACAGAAGCAGGCTTGTATTTCATGTGATGATAGAGGGTTCCCCAATAATTATCTGTTAATGCAACAAATTATTTCCTTCAGCACTCAATGCTGATCTGTCTGTTCATGTGTAGGTGAAAAATTACTGAGGTGCAAAAGGCAATATGAAGACCAATTCACTGCTAATTTTTCCCTGGGAACAGACCAATATACAGGCCTTGCTCTTCAGCCCAACATCTACACAACCCGCTGCTGCAGCTGTCTGCTTTGGTTTGCAGCACCACTGCGCTGTCCCTGTGAGACACGGCCTGAGCCTCAAAATATGTCTATGTGGAAAAGACAAACAGATATGGCAGGATGCAAAGCATTCTTTGAAACTTGGCACAGACGGTTGAATAGCACAGCTGGATGGAATGAGGCTTCAGGCAGGAATACTGCCAGAGGTGGGAAATATTGACAACAGTTACCGTTGTGGAGAACCGGTTTTGCATTTGTTACCGTCGGTGTTTGTGAAACAAACCAGCTTTTGTGAGGATTATGCTCACATAATTGCCTAAGAGACTTAACTGTGGGTCATTTCATCATGAGAATGCTCAGGAAAGATGGGGTAGATTAGCAAGTGGCATGGTGGCAGCACACATGAGTTAGGGTTCCTTACATTCCCAAATGGACATCATTGTCCTGGAAGTTTTAAAACCCTGCCACTCATTCCTCTAACCTAAGGCTACTTTATGTCTGAAAGAGGGCATTCACATGAGTTTGGAGGCTAATTTATCCCATTAGTTGATAACCTGTACCTCACATGAGTTTTCTACTCTAGACAAACCGTGTCCCAGCCATTTATTACTAAAGAACCTTTAATGTTTCCAGGCTTCAGACACAAGAGAAAGGTATTTACATGCACCACCAACAAGAGGGGACTTCAGAGATTGTGATACCCGAATCAAACACTTGCATCTCCAACCCCTCCTCAGAGTTAGGCTTCTGAACACCTCTGATTTTGGCAATGGATTAACTCTAGAGCAGAGCAGAAGCTTGAACCTACCACTCCTATCCCAGCTCAGCTGGTAGTCGAATCATTTGCCCATCTGTGATCTGCACTAGCTGAATCAATCAATTCACATGAAAGGCAAATGATCTCTTAAGCTTCTTATAATGGAATCATTTCTCTTTCTCACTTTAGGCAAACAACCTCTTGGAAACCATCCTAAGTCAGCAAGACTGAAGCAGCATCTGGTATAATGAGTTAATACTTCCAGCCTAAGAATTCAGGGAAAAAAAAAAAAAAGAAGAAGAAAAAAGTGGCTTTCACAAGTAATGGGATCAAGCTATTATGTCCAGTGATGGCAGATAGCATTTATGGATATATCAAATACTGCAGAGGGTTGTAAGTCCAAGAAAAAACATTGTTCTGCATCTATACTGTTTCTTCATTTAACTATGCATCAGTTCTACTGAAAATGCTTGTCCCCTTTCATATCCACATTTACCTGTTCCTGCTATTAAATCATGGCACCCATGTCACCTAAGATCAGCCAAGCTTGCAAATACACCTTCTCTGGGAAAGGGAATTACTATTTTAACAGAAAGCCATGAGAGGCCAGACTGCAGATCCTGTGAGGGACAGACAAATGAGAATTAATGTGGTCTCTTGATTCACAGAGTTAGCTAGCCAGGTAACTCTGCTCTGAAGAAACGAGTAGAAGCACAGAACCATTTAGGTTGGAAAAGATGTTTAAGATCAAATCCAACTAGTGTTAGTAAAACTAACACTATCAAGACCACCACCAAATGACATTCCTAAGCACCACATCTTCATGTCTTCCAAATACCTCAAACTGGTGAACCACTTTCCTGGGCAACATTTTCTAGTGCTCCATACCCTTTCTGTGAAGAAACTTTTCCTAATATCCAATCTAAATTTCACCTGGTGCAACATAAGGCAGCTTCTTCTCATCCTATCATTTCTAAGTAGTATCAGAGGAGAGGCCTCAAATGACACAGTAAATACATTCTCTGATACAGCCTGTTAAGGAGAGGGCCAGACAGCATTTGAAGCAAAGCTATAATACACCAGCTTTAGTTTACCAGCTTCTCTATCGGATCCCAACAACGAGCAGAGATGTTTCACAGTAGCTCAAAGCCCACTGTGAAGGATGAACCAATTTCTGGTTGAGATTATAAAGGTTCCTATTCTGATTTTACCTACTTGGTGCCTAACACAGGAATTTTTCCCTACTTCAAATGATGTTATAAGAAATAAGAACACAATAAAAAGGGAAGCTATAGATGCACGTATTTGGGGCAATAACAATAGAAAAAGGGAAAGCGTGCTGTACTTCATGGTAGCAATGCTTGCGTGAAGCTCAGAAACAGGAGAAATGCCAGGTCCTATTCCAGATCTCTTGCTCGAGAAAAAGTGGGAAGAAGAGAATTATCCAGAGACAAGCAAGTGGATGGATCTTTTCTGGGTAAATAGCAGAAATATCACCTTCTCTGGAGAATATTGGTTACTGAAAACAGCACAATATGAAACGAAGAGTCTAGGTTCTTTGTGATGGTGATGACTCTTTGTTTTAAAAGCTGAGGTAAACTATAGTAAGTAGTGGGAATTTAGATTTAATTCCCATGAGGAGAAACTGTTAAGGACTGAAAGGTGGAAAGCAATGCAGATGAAAGTGATCATAAGACAGCAGAGGAAGGGAAATAGTCCAGGAGAATGAGGACAGTGGACTTAAAAAAAAAGCATCAGACTTGAACACATTCAGAACTGTGAGGGATGGTCTCTTGGGATGATAATCTAAGGTAGGGAGGAATGCAGGGGATCTGGTAGTGCTGAAAGGGACTGTACAAAAAGCACAATAGCAGCCTATCGTGGTACAGAGCAAAGCTAGTGAACATAGCTTGAAACCAATATGGTTACATTAGGAGCACTTTAAAGACTGAACAATCAAAAAGCAACTGTATAGAAAGTGGGAACAAGGACAAGCAACTCAAAGTATAAAGGACTAGCGTAAGCATGCAGGGATAAATCAGAAAGGCTAAGGCACAAGTTGAATTACAACTAACAAGGACATAAAGGCAACAAAGGAGGCTCTATAAATACATCAAAAGAAGAGAGGAAAGAAAACCATAAGCCCATCAGTTAATGGAGATGAACAAATCTGATGATGCTGAGAGTGCAATGTTATCTCTGCAACAGCCTGCAGAAAAACAGGTTAGTTGTGACCCAACACTTAACACAATCATAATAAGGAGAGAGGTGGACAGAATAGGGAACAAGTTGTGAACTGCTTAAACAAGTTAGGGCTTGCTAGCCCAGGGATATTAAAATGTAGTAAATTCAGGTGTGAATTTACCCCCGTGACCCAGCACCACCAATCACCAGTGCTGCACATCTGTATCCACAGAATAAGTGGGCAGATGGATTGTCCCAGAAGCTTGTTGGTGTCTGACCTTGGCAAGGAGGTGGGGATAATGACGCACCCAGAATACTTCTGGAGATAAGAAAAAGTACATATGAAAAGCAAATTTCAGCATTCTGAAGACTTTTTTTTTTTGCCAGTTCCTTGAATCTGTTCATCTGAGAAGTGTGAAAAGGGCCCCACAGTTACCAGTTCAGTGCAACTGGGTAATGCCAGCTTTGCTCTGCCATTTTCCATGGAGGCTGGCCTTCAAAAAAATATAGAAACAGTTCCTACAGTAAGAAACACAACCCCTTGGTGTTATCGGATGTGTTACCCAGCAGTTTCTGCTGCTAAGTCAAGGTATAGACAACCTCCTAGGCTCCAAGATGTTGTAATATCTCTCTGGCTGGCCAGGATGTGTCCCTGCCTACCACCCTCCATCTGGCACAGACCAGATGAAGTATGCAGTCTCAGGACTCCAAGTTTTAACTGTCCTCTATTAATAACACAGATTCTTCTTTCTACAACACAAAGTGACTCCACAGCATTTTCTGGTAAGGGAAATTATAGCTTGGCATCTGTTCTTTTCACTGCCAGAACCAGATTGCTCATCTTATTATATCTTACAAAATTGCTCAAGACCTGCAAGGAGAAAATGGATTTTCAATATGGCCTTTTTTTTTGTTCTAATAGGCACACTTAAGATCATGAAACGCACCGTGCCAGTTCCAAACACACCACAGCGCCTTTGCAGGGACAGACATCATAAGGGCATTAGGAAGTAAAACTGAGGAGCTTCAAAACATAACGTCCCAACACTGATACCAAGATCATCTGCTTGATTAAAAAGCTCTGTGTAGTGCTGTCCCATTTCAGCTCAGCTGGGAGCAAGTCTACCACTTGAACCTGGCTGGTGAGTGAGCACAGCAGAGAACATCTCATGACACAAAAAAAGGACATTTTGTAGCTATTCCCTTCTCCTGCTATCTCTTCATTTACACGTGAACTAAACTCCCAAAGCTGGGATTTCTAACTGAGACACAAAAGAACTTTTAAGAACATGACACAATGGCACAGGTTCAAAAGAGGAAGCACCCTGGCAGTCAGGATTTATATTCCTATTCACTATCACCCATGTTAGGGGATAGAAGGACCACACAGACAAGAAAAGCTGTGTATCTGCATTTAACTGTGCTCTCTGCTGAATAGAGGTTACATTAAATCAATAGAGAAGATAATTCTTGACTTTTATCCTGCTGCCACGCCTTGCCAGCATGATAAAGTTGACAACCACCTGCTGGGTTCCACATGGCTTTCCTAAGCCTCACATGAATCAACAATAGAAATAAAACTCCAAGAGATAAGGATCTGTGGAAAACAGCATACCCTTGCAGGTAATGTGCCTTCTACAAAATCTTCACAGAATAAGTGAATGTCTCCATTCCAAGAAGTCATTTGAATTTCTTTATAGGGCAGTCCAGCTGTTGTGTTTGCCAAATGTCATCCAGAGAATAGGGAATATTAATAAATAGCCATTATCCATATGGTAGTCACACCACTTGCTTGTATCTCATGTACTATTGCCCCTGCACCACAAACCTACACAGCTCGAAGACTCAGCCCATGGCTGGCCATGTCCCAGAAGCATTTCCAAGAGGCAGCACCCACACACAGACCCCAAAGCAATAGACAAGCTCAGAATAGAGTCCAGTTCCAGCATAAAAGATCAGCCTTTGGCTGCTGCTGAGAACACCAAAACACAAAAGCCAGGAAAAGAAAAATTCTCTGGCTTCCAAGTCAAACTGTCCCACCTCTCTTAGGCTCACAGTTCTGATGTAGCCTCTTTACATGTCCTCTTCCCCATCCCTGCTCAGTCAGGCCTTAGCAGAATCCAGAAGGGAAACCAACAAACATGGTATAAGCTTCTAAAAGAAAACATGAACTCCAAAGTCACCATATTCACATTACTGAGGAAATGATTGCTATAAAATTGCCTAGAGAGACTGTTTCTGTCACCTCTCTGTATTCCCAGTTCAGCAGGTACATTCAGCTCAGGGACACCCGTGGCTTCTGATGCTGCATCCTGGTTGTTTGTCAGCAGCTGAGCACAGGGAGTTTTTCCTCCCTCTTCTCAAGCATCAAAGAAGCAGCACACAGGATGCTTTCCCCTTCCAGGAGGAGCAGCTGAAACCACCTCAGTAAAGCAGAGGGGTCAGGGTCAGAGAAGCCCTGTGCCCTGGGGAGATGCAGTCTCTATTCCACAGGTGCACTGTGCAGCTCAGCCAGGTAATGTAGCTGTGCTGGCTTGACACATAAATCGTGCATTAGCATTTTCACTCTCGGTCCACAGGGCACACAAAACTAACCAGCGTGGTGCACAACTCACTTCAGTTCAGTAGCAGAGCTGCTGTTCCAAGGGCATTCATTAAGTGCAAGCAGCCAAAGGAAACAGACACAGCACAGTGGCCATTCCCCTTCAAGTGTTTTCACAAGACACTTATCTTTCTTATCTTTTGGCATTTGATATTAACAGATCACTCCTTCACCAGTTTCATCTCCCTCCAGCACAAGTCTTTACTACCTAAAAACTTTACTACTGCTTCTCTCAAAGGACTCCAAGACCTACACTAGTCTTCACATGTGCAATCACATCCCTTCCCATACATGCAGAAATCCTGCATTGCATTGAGAAAGCTAAGGATACAGTCTGCAGAAATCTCCTTTCAGCATAATGGTTTTGCTCTTTATAGCCATGATTTTAAGATTAGCCTGAACTATAGACAGCGGATCAGTGGTTCCACTCCACTGCCATTCCTTTCTGGTAATTTACAATTGGGTAATACTGAACAGCACCAAATAACGTAAACACCAAAATAATGAAAGATAAAACATAAGGGGGTTTTAGGAGCTGCAGCTTCAAGTGGTATTTGCCAAGGTTGTTTTGGCCAATTTAAAAGCAGTAAATGCATTCCAAGGGAACAGACACCTGTAAGCAGTTTGAGAAAAGAAGCCATTGAAAATAAGACAAGAGAAAGGCTAAGACTGAGCTGAGTTCAGGAACATAAAAAATACTGGGACCAATTCCAACCAAGGCTCAGTCTGTGCAATCTCACCCAAGGTTAGAGAGGCTGATGATGATCACAATTTACCAGACCTGAAGACTATGAAAAGAAATCATGAAATCCAGAGATCACCTCTATCAAATGAGGAAGTGTTCATTGAATGCCCTGAGAACTCCACCATTTAAACATTAAAAAAAAGAAAAAAAATACCACCACCTACAGTCATTAAAACTGTTTTAAAAAGTCAAATTTTGATTGCAGAAACGTAATCTGGAAACAGTCTGTGAATCTGAATTATGGTGAGTCATGCATATTTTATTTCCCTCTTCAAATGTAAATGAATGCCTAATGTATTTAAAGTTTCATCTATTGCCAGGTTGTTTTACCAGCAGATGTACAAAGGGAAAGAGATGACAAGGAAGCTAGAGCAAGACAGTATTTTCAGTACTGAAATCCTGAGTGTAGCAGCACAGTAGATGTAGCCATGGTCCACATATCCTAAACGGTACAGAAAAAGACAAAGGAAAGAGTAAACAGTCAAGGAGAATGGGAAGAAAAAAAATACATCTTCATTGTTACTGGAATGAAATGCGACAGGTAGAAGTCACAGCTGTGTGTCTTGCTGTGCTTACCCCCAACCACCTTGATGTTCTCTCAATGAACTGGCAGGTTCTGGACCCTCGAGTACCTTGACCATCCTGAAGTTTCCTCCAATGCACAGGAAGTAATTTCCAGGGACCAGGAATACCAAAATACAGCCATCATGCCCTCCCTCTTTCACTGATCATGTATCCAATTTCTGTGTGGGACATTTGGGAAGTTAGGCAGCACAGGAACCTTGGAAGGTGGAAAACGCATGGGGAAGGGAAGAGGATGTTTTCAAAACTTCCCATCTGGTCTTCCTCACCAGATAGCCCAGACCCATGAGATGTGGTGCAAAAACCATCTGTCTGCCTATTTGTGCTCCGGAGAAGCCCCAAGGAGCCTGCAGAGAGGGCAAGGTGGCAC
Organism: Melanocharis versteri; assembly: GCA_013397845.1. Lineage (NCBI taxonomy): Eukaryota > Metazoa > Chordata > Aves > Passeriformes > Melanocharitidae > Melanocharis > Melanocharis versteri. The sequence continues at coordinate 2,765,539 of VZTG01000491.1, forward strand.
AGACCAGCCTACAGATGTAGAAGAGACAATGAATTGCCATAGCTTTGAAAGAATAGCCAGGTCTCAGAAAAATACCCCATCCAAGAGACAGAAACAACTCAAGGCCTTATAGGGAAAGCAAAATGCAAGTTTTGGTTTGGCAACCTCTGAGCCCCACAGCCATTCTATCTCCTACAGCACCAAAGCTTTATCATGACCAAGAGGTCTGGAAAATGACCAGGTCATTGAAAGTCAATGAGTATTTCCGGTAACACATTCCTTTCACCTAGTTTATCCCTAATGACTAGAAGCTGCTGCTCACGGAAGAGTAGGCATGAGAGGTGGAAAGAAACCAAGGACCAATTAGGTCATTAATCCATCAAATTGACAGAAGATTAGTTCCTAGAACATGTTTCTTACTGTTTTATCCAGTTTAGTTTAAAAAAGCCCCAGCAATGGAGAGTTTATCCATTCCCTTGAGGAAATCACCCACAGCTTGTTAAATATCTCTCATCAGGACAATTTCTATTCTTTCCAGCCTACAGTTTCCCTTTTTCTTAATTTTATGTTGCTGCTCTCAGCAACCTTTTGTAGGCCATTCCTCAGCACAGATTGAGCAAGTGCAGCTGCATCCTTCCTTATCCTCTAGCCATGTAAACGATATTGAGTAATTTCATTCTTCTCAAATGCATTTTTTTCCAGCCCTTTAGATTCAGGAAAAAGTGGCATCTTTTGGGATTTTTTTCCCCCCTGAACTTCCCTTCCACCTGTCTCTATGTTCTGCTGTCCCAGTGGATTTGCAAACCCAGACTGCTACATTGATCTGCTGAAAGCATTAAGACAAAAAGACACAGATGATTATGGAATAATATCAAGTGCACCAAAGTCATTCCAGAGGGAAAATATAACAGAGACAACTTTCTTCTTTCATGACACAATGGGATGGAAGATTGGCTGGCTGTTCACTCCTCTCTCAGTAAGAGGTGTTCTTCAAATGCACCTTTACCTGCCTAGCAGAAGGATCAGACCAGCCTCTGGTACTGAATAAAAAGGCAAGTATGAACACAAAAAACACTTCCAGGCAAGCACATTCCACATTGACACCATTAGTACATCCAGCTGTGGCAGAGGTTTGGATCTCAATGCACCACTCCTCCCTCTAGGTCAAGTCTCAACCTCTCCATGTGCTGAAATGGAGAGCAGCTGCAGTAATTGCCTGCAGGACAGCTGACTCTAGACAAGGTCGAGGTTGCCCTTTGCTAGATGCCAAAAATCTCAGCTGAATACTGGCTACACACTGGAGAAATCAGAAGGGACAGAATCCCTTCCAGTCTGAGGGCTGGAAATCACAGAGAGGGATCACACACCACAGAGCCCCAAAATGGAACAAACCATTCTAATAAGATGTTTTTGATTAAGCAGGAAATAAAGATTAATTTCTTAGTGCAGCATCTAATGGAATTGCCGCCTGTAATTACAGCAGAGGAGTGCCACAGACAGCACAGCCTCTGGGTATCCCCAGGCAGACATTCCCAAGGGAGACAGTTTTTCTCAAGTCAATTGCCTATGGACTTGCCCAAGTAGAAATACTGCAAAACACAGTACACAGCAGTCCAGCCCCATTGAAACAAGAAGCTTGTGCAGATTTCTATCTGATGGCCAGGACAGCACAGCCATATGGGCCATTCCCTGCAGCCCCACTGACTTAAGAGGGAGTGACATTCATCAGCCAGAGCACATCTGGGCAAGGATGAGCTCTTGTCTCTCTCTGTCCACTGCAGGCCACTTTGTTCAACTGGAGGGGAAAGAAAATAGATGTTTTCATGGGACTGGAGAGCCACGGACTACGAGGAGAGTCCAGAGGTGGTTCAGCTTCAGGTAGTGTCTGAGCTCTCTACAGATAAACAACATTCTCTGCTCATAGCTGAGAACAGGAGTTAAGGATCACAAGCAACAGAAAACTGCCTCTGACAACACCAGCTCTGTCTCTTCCTCACACGGATGGAAGAGATCTCATTAATGCACTTTTACTCCACACCGTCATAATCTCTCTTGACTTTCAATGGCTTTGAGCTACAACCACACACCTTGAAGAGCCTGATAAACTCAACTTTAAACTGATTATTGAAATATCCAAGCTGTTCATGCAATGACTGCCAGCTGAAGCTGCACTCTCTTCACTGCTTAATCTTCATTTACAATGTCAGAATTCATTTGTTCTTTCCCACTGCACTCCTTATACCCAATTGTGCATTCCCAAACTCTCACACATACCCCTCTTCCCACCTCCAATGAGCACACTACTCACAGGATTTCTGGAAATAGCTCATTTAAGAGAGAGCTTGTTTGTTTCAAGCAACGAACAAAAAAGAAAAAGCAAAGGAACAACTCAATTTACTGTTTAGTTAAGGACAAAACTAGAGCATCTTTGATAACTTTATGTGCAGCAGCAGCAGAACTTCATATTTAATTCTTTTCCACTTCCTCTTCTGAATTCCCAAGCAATTATCAAGTAGCATCAGCTCTCCACACTGCCAGAAGCAATTGCATTTAGAAGTAAGATGTCCCAACACAAGTTTAAGAAGAAGCTATAAACATCAAGATGCAGCTACCACATCCAGCAAGTGGAATGGAGCTCTTTCACCACTCAGCCACCACCTATGGCTTCAAGCAATCCATGGACTTACCTGAGCCTTAAGGCCTCATCTGCGTGAGAAATCCCCACACCTCTGCCAGGACGGATAAGTCCTTCCTCTAAGTTGCCTCCTTTCATTCTCCTCCAGACCAAGAGACACAGGGAAGAGGAACTCAGAGCCCTCAATCCAGAAGCCTCCTCCACATTGCTAACCTCTTGCTCCTCCTCTACATTGCAAATTTGAAGGTTCTTTTCCCTTGCAGCTGTTCCCACTCTCTCCTGAGGGCCACAGAAGGAAGGGCACACAGCTGCAGCTTTCTGCAGAAAAGGTCACTTGCTGATTGCTTGCCAGAGGAGGGACAATGTCCATCCCCCGAGGAAGGCAGATATCATCTCCTCTGCATGACATTTGCACAGTGCTTTGGAACACAGCTATGCAAATGTACAGCAATCAGGGATATTGTTCAAATCCTGCAAACCTATACGAAGCCAAGAGGGCAACACCAGTTGATGGCATTCAAGTGTCTAGGTCTGTGTACTTAACAATCAGAAATGAAGTATAGGGCCTGTAAGCAAGGCCAGGTTTACTCAGGTCTATGGCAAACACTTCACCACAGTTTTGCTGAAAAGAAAAATTCTCTCTGAAGATAACAAAATTCAAACCATTTGAAGAGATCATGTGATACTGCATGTGTCATTGCCATGGCCAGAAAATTATCCAACCCATTGAACAGCATGTACAGTCTTTGCAGGTGGGTCAGTGAAAGCCTGAGGCACAGATCAGCAGGTACAGTAGAGGTCAAACAGCACTATGGTGTGGGCACTGAGGCCAGCAGAAACTGTGAACACACATGGATTTGAGGACACCACTTGGCAAAGTGGCATTTTCTACTTCTCTTCCACTGAAGCCATGGAAACACTAACACTGCAACACTCCCCCACCTTCCCCAGCCCAATTAAGTCCCAGAAAAAGATTTGGCAGTGGTGATTTACCCAATCTCCCTATGCAATGCAATCAGATGTTTAGAAACACCACGAATCCTGAATTCCAGCTATTGTGTCTTCTTATGTTTTTGCCTCACAGATCAAAAAGCTTTTTTGCACATTTTCTGTTATGTAACGTGATCCACTGACCTGAGACATCTGCCTTTATCAATAAAATACCCTGCAACAATACACTGAAAGTCACAGGTAAAAAGTGCTGGCACTCCACAGGGCAATAGATGTGAAATACTCTGGTACTTTTGTCCAGGGCTTTCCATGCAGCTCCCTGTTTAATGAGTCCATCACCAGGTTTAATGACCTGCCAGAGCTTTAGAAACACTCTTCCCTCCTCATCAATGATTCACATGCAGTCTTAAAGCTGTGCACAGATTAAAGAGGCGGCTGCTCTCCCACCTCGCTTCAACCCAAAGTGGTTTTAAATATTTCATCTCACCACAGAACTCTTCTGTACACATCCCAAAGGTGCTCTGAGAAGCCCTCACCAGGAGCTCAGCATTACCTGGCAGAGGGCCTGCTGGCACCACAAGAAAGCTGTCTCTGCCGGGCATGCCCACATCCTATATTTACTTTCTTTAATAAGTCCTGCATGACCCCAGCTCCCAAGAGCGGGGATAGGATTTTCTGAGGTAGTTGATGCTTTTTGTGGAAAAACAGATGGAAGGCCTGATTGCAGGGACAGAACAAAGAAGTACCTGATCTGTAATTGCTGGGGTCAGCAGGAGTTTTCCTTTGACTTCAAGGGAAATGGAGTCATGTCCCTCTTCTTCTCAGCTCTGAGAGGATTTAGAGGGTATCAACAAATGCAGAAACAGACGCTGGATCTTGCACTTTCCAGGTGGGAATGTCAAGGATTAGCAGTCTAATAGGATACCCAGAACGCCCTGTAGCTCTTAGTGCGAAGAAACCCTGATGCAAGAAGTCTCATGGTCCAGGCTGCCATCGAGACTTCCCCTCCCCCCTGCACAAAGCAAGATTGTGCCCTGTGATACAGTCCTCATGAACACATTTTTGGTCCCAGGGAAATGAAAGAAAAGTAGCACAGGGAAGAGGGCGAAAAGACCTCAAGCCACCCGCCAGCTTTGCCACCAAAGGCAGGATTTTGCTGATACCACTCTGAGCCACCACTTTTCCGTCTCCCAGATGGGAATGATACCAGCAGATCTCACATTCTAAGCCTCTGCCAGCTTGGTGGTCCATGGCTAACAGCCACAGTCTCCACATGCCTGTGGTCATCCATGACACAGGAAAGGTTCCTCAGAAGATCGCTCTGGGGTCCTCTGGAGAATTCCTGACCTTTGGATTTTCATTTGAATCAACTTACGCCTTCAGAACCTCCATGGCACAGAAGAGTCTGCCCCCCACAGAAAAAGCTCCCTTTGCAGCATCTGTCCATGGTCAGGAATGTGGTTGAGGAACCAGATGATGCCCCTACACTGCCAGGGACAGTACAGCAGGCAATACTTGGTCACATCATTTCTTTGGCCTCGTTTCTTCTCTCACACGTAATGGGAAATGGGGAAAAAAATCTTTCATGAGATGAAGGGAGTCGCATCAGTCCATAGCAGATATGGCCAAATCATGAAAAATGTTGTTTGTTGGCACACTCAGAAAATGAAGCCTTGCCTTCTCCTGTGTAATTCAGCCTTTCCTGTGTAAGGAAAGAGTAATGACCTCTGCAGGCCTGCAAAGGGTAGACCTGACTGAGAGAGAATACAAAGATCCCTTTACTTAGTGCAAAACCAAACAAAAGTGAGCAATAAAGCACTGCAGAAAACAAGCAGGTAAGTACTCGCATTTTATCTTCAGTCAATACCTTTTCAGCATGGCTGATCTCTGAAATCTGATTTCGTGTAGTTCTGCAAACCCATACCCCCTGGGAAGCTTGCACTGCTCTTGCTGAGCATTAGCTCTCACTTCATTTGTCCACACAATCTCTACACAGCTGTCATCTTGACATCCAAGCAAGCTTAAACAAAAACATAATCTCTCCATAAAGCACACCTCTCTTCTCAAATAGCTGTTGCTCTCAGGTGTCCCTTTCCATGAAATCCATCACCACACCACTTTGCCTTCCTCAGTGAAGGGAGGGCATTTAGAGAAGAGAGCTCTGTAGTACATCACAGTCTCAATTTACTGTGGCTCATTGCCTCTTTCTTGCTCACTCTAATCCTTCCTGGAGGTGAGAGGGCCATGGCATGGGTTCTTGGCCAGAGTCACTGCAGCAGCCACGGAAAGATTCATTGTACATCCTCACTGTACAACAAAGCCATCAAGCAGAGAATGTGGCAAGAGAGAGCGTTCAGTTAAAGGGCCGTGTGATGAACAACTGGACCTTGAGGTGGATGAAGGAACCAGATGATAAGGCAAGGAAATATCCACTGCCATAATGTCAATGCACTCCCTCCTTCTTTCATATCCCTTCTTGTCTAGTGACTCAGGACATTCAGTGAAAAGGAACTGATCAATGCACCCAGGAAACACTGGTTCCCCATTACCCTCTGTCAGCTCCAGCTGTCTTACTCTGATCGGCACAGGGTGAATGTCCACAGTTCTGCACAACCCCTGCCCAGAAGTCCTTGCAGATTAACCACAGCACCAAAGCATTACACCAAAGTAGAAGATGCAGGTGCTGGGCTGCTTCGAAACTGCCTTCCACTTGGCTGTCTCCAGTGCAGCTCAGCCAGAGAGCAACACCCCAACCCTCCCGATGGGCTCCTCACCGTGGTAATGGTGCCAAAGCCTGGGCACCCCACTAAGCCACCAGTGCCACCAGGGCTCCTGAAGCAAAGAGCCATCAGGTACCCACTCTGCTACCAAAAACCCTACACACTCAGGGAGTTTGAATCATATGGAAATCAAGCTTTATCAAATCCCAATCATCTCCATCCCCAGCAGAAGCAGGGTGACCTTAAAGAAGTTTTATCAGGTTTGAACTTATCCCAGGTTGTATAAAAATTGCCGCAGTAGTCTCAAAGATGTGAAACATGGGTATGAGAGTGCAATTATGTTAGAGTTGATTGCATTGAGGAGTTAAGATTAGTGGAACCAAACTCAAGCTGGTGTGAATCATCACAGTTCCACTGGAGGGAACAGTTACATTATTTACTCCGGATGAAAATCTGTTTCACTAAGTTGAACAGAACAAGAAAAGGGCTATAAACAGAATCAGACTTATAAAACAGTAAACCACAATTTTCTGTCCTTAAAATAAGCCTCTCTCCAACACTAGATTTCAAAACTGGGGCCATGTCGGGTGAAAGGCAAGGCCGTCCATTTGCCAACTTACACACACAAAGAAGGATATAACCTGATGACACCTGTCAGATGTAACTCACTTGCCACATCAGGAAACAGAGATCGTAGATGGACAGGCCCAGCTCCCCCTCAGTCACCTGAGAACATCATTTAAATATTTTCTCCAGATGCAAAGCCAGCTCCAAGGATTGCAGAACAGGGGTTAGATTCTGGAGACTAAGGCTCCATGCTTGCTTCTACTACAGCTACTCCTCAGCAAGGCTTTTAAGGTGTGTCTGAACCAGTCAGCCTTCAGGACTACCTTGCACTTACACCAGTTAATACCTATGCATAAAATATCCTCAGCTGAGAACCAGGGACTGATGCCCATGACATTGGGCTCTTCCCTCCAGGAGATGCTTTCTCATTTTCCTGCTCCTCTTCACTGAATCACTGGAAACTCCCTGAGGTCTCTGCCACAGGGAACCAGGATCAAGAACAGACCTGCAGCTCCTTGTTTCTGATGCCCAGCTCTGCCATATCCTGCTTCCTCCCACAGCCCAGGTGGAGAAGACTTGAGAGCTCTGTTTCCTGAGCAAGCAGCATGCTGCAGGCGGCTTGGTGCACTGCAGGGTGTTGGATAGACCTGACAACACCAGCAGTCAGAGGTGATCTCTCACACTAAATTTTTGGGATGTAGGTCTGGGGTAACAGACAAACTTTTGAGCACTTTTAACCCTTGTCACATCACTCCACCTACAAAAGGCTCATACTATTCCATTCATCTGATGGAGAACTACAGAATGAGAATGAACACTTTGACTTTACAGTGCCCTGTAATGCCAGAAATTTACACCAACCTTGGCAGCCCCACAACATTGAACCACGTAATGCACAGCTCCCCCCTAGCCTCCATCCCCTGCAACAGGGCCAGACTTTGCACACTGGAGCATTAAATCAGCAATCCTCTGCTTCTCTGACATCGCCATGGCACTCTGATGCTCAGGTTTCCCTGCCACAGGAGTTTGATTCACAGTAGCAGGCTTTTCAGCTATGGCTGTGGAGCTGATCTACATATTAATATAATAACCCTTTACAATTCAATAAGATGAGAAGTGGAAAAATACGAGAAGGAAAAGATGAAGCCCTCTGCAGATGTTGTCCTCACATATGGTCTCCCATATGGCTGCATTTCACTGCTGCTTGGTTTTATAAGATCTCTCTCTTCAGAGGGTAACTCCAGCCCCCTTCCATACTGTGATCAAGAGACTGATTAAGAAACAGGTAACACTGCAGGCCACTTTGTCATTGCTGATAGAAGTGCTGAACAGCCACTGCTAAATTGCAGCTATCAATCTCCCAGGCTGTACATGGATCCATTAATTATTTCTTCCATTCCCCACAGAGACAGATGCTTCCTGTTTTCTTGACATAAGCTGTGTGGATCACTTGCCCATCTGGCTTCTCTGTGTTGCTGTAATGGTAGCTTTCCCTCAGATGTCATGTTACAGTTCCTAACAGCCTCCACAGGAAGACAATATTATCACTTAGCATTTCTAAAGGATATGTCTCTAATCCTTCAAAATTTGTCAATTCACCCTGGAATTACTGGATTATGTTATGATGTACTATTAGCCCAGATATACAGGGTGTGTGTAAGTCTGGGAAACTGGTACCAGTGATGTGACTTGCCAAACATCATAGTGATGACCAGTGACAAAGTAGATACACGAGCAAAAATCTGAAAGCTTGCTTTCACACCAGTACGTAAGGATAAGAACGAATGAGAGACAGCATTCCATGACCTGCTTGCTTAGGGAAAGCAGAGTCCCCATGCACAATGCACGGCTGCAGCTACAGCCAGGCCCAAGGATGATGATGCTTCTTCACAATCATGCAGGACAACAATGGGATCTTGGCAGGGGAGAAGAGCAGCACCACAGGGTGAAGCCACAGCCACACTGGCAGGGCCACCACCAGCAGTGTGCCAGACTCCACAAGATCTGACCAGTCCCCTGCATACACAGAAAGCTCCAGGGTTTCTGCAGGGAGAGGAAGCTCCTCAGCATGAATTTCATCAAGAAAACTGGAGCTCTCTCTGGCTAGCAGATACAGAAAGGAGCTGGCTTGGGAGATTTCCATTTCAAGTTCACACCTGGCCCATAACCTGTATGGGGAAGATGGCCATAGATGAGACATTAGAGCAATTCTACAAATGATGTCTCCCAAGCATCAGTTTCTCCAGGCAAAGGGGAATGGGTAGTTTTGATAGCAGCTCCTTTATCAGGACTCACTTCCATGTCATTACACCAATAACATCCTGTCTCTCCAGGGTGTTTTTCTCTGGTGATTAAAGTTGTGAGCCTTCGACCTTGTGCCTTATCAACACTACACAACACTACACAACACATACTATAACCACCTAGAAACTTGCTGCCTTTCATCTCTTATTGCTTAATAAACTTGCCAGCAGACCTATTGCAACAGAATAATGAAGCTAAGCAATTGCATTCAGCTCAGTAAATCTAGGAGCAGTGCTTGTTAAAAATAAATAAAATTAGATTAAAAAAACTCCAACAACTAATTGCGGAAATGTGGAGTATTACGAAGAGATCCCATCAGTTCAGCCAGAGTTCACAAACCTCTCACTCTGCTGTTTCAGCTGCTGAAAGGAGGAGCAGTGTGAGAAAAGATGAGAGAAGGGACTTGCATAAATCTAGAAGAAGAGGAAGAGGAGATGTCAGGACATATCAACACACAGTGTGTGCCTTAGGCAGCTGCTGCAGGAACTGCAGACAGCATGGCCTTTGGCACCAGACACTCGGGAAGGGAAGGAATGGTGCTCAGAAGCAGGTGCTTTGGCAGAGTGTCGTGGAGAAGGCAGCCCAGCACCTGGCTCCTGCAGTTTCAAATTTGGTGAAATTTCAGCCAGTTGACATCAATAACCTGCAGTTTATATTGTGTTAGTGCTGCAATTGGGCATTTTCTGGAATGAAGCACAAGACAGATCTTCTTCCAAGGCAAGGCACGTGGGCAGGACATAACAGTAAGGCACAGGGTAAGCACTGCATGTGCAGGGACTCCTGACACTGCTCTACTGAGCAGTCACATGAGAGCTATCCAGGTCCAGCTGCTCAATCCAGAGGTGCTAAAGGTACAGCTCTTTTCCAGCACTGCCTGTGTATGGAGCCTGTGGGAACCACATTTCCCCCTCTGGGTGCACTGTTTGGGTGTGACAGACAGGCCCACAGAAGATCTCACCTGCAAGATCACACACAGACATCTGCCGGGGCTCATGACACTGCCCCTTATGTGCTGGACAGCCTGAGACTGTTGCAGGACTAAAAGCCACAGAAATTTATTTAGTTCCCAGCAGGTGGTGGGAGACAGCAAGAACCATGGCCTTCCCCATATCCAATTCCCTCCAACAACAAGATCATCAGGGGAAAATGCCCAAATCACCCTAGGACTACCAACAAGTACAATGAATCCCTTCTGCCTCTACAGCTCCCTGGATCTCCAGGATCCAGGGCCATCACAAACCTCCAGTGGTTGTCACCACTACCCCAAAGTACTTCTTCCAGCTACCAAGCCACTTGTAACTGGATTTAGACCTGTGTCTGACTGCCTGGGAGAAATTGCTGCTGCAGGTGTAAGCTGCCGCCCTGCCTTTCCACCGAGAAAGGCAATACATGTCCCAGACAGACAGAGAACAAGAAAAGGGAGCTCCATCTCCACAGTGCACTTCACAGTAAGTGCTATAATTTATAGCACATAAATACTGTACATATACTGCTGTGTTTTGCAGGCATTATCATCTCAAAGGGTAGGTAGGAGGTGGGAAAACAGCTTGTAACAACTGTAGCTTAGACAGCTGCTTTCTTTGCCACCTCTAATGCTGTTTAGGGAGGTAAAATAGGTCTACCCAGCAGTGCCTCTGCTTCTGCTAGGATACACTGCAGCTCCATGTGGGGCTTCTGCTGAATAATTAGGTTAAAGGCAAAATCATGTAAACAATCTTGTAGAGGCTTTCTGGGAGAAAGACAAAACTATTCATAACACCAAGCCCATCCATTTCCCAGAAAGAAACTACACTGTCCTCATGCTGGGCTTTTGCACTGCCTCTAACACACACTGTGTGACCCAACCACTGTGGCTGAAAATCTGTGGACAGGATTAATCTCCCACAACGCCAGGTGTCACAGCTAATGGCATCCTTCAGCTGCATACAAGACTATTCTAAAAAGTCTTTTTAAACACCAGAAAAGTTAGTCCTAGTCTTCCTACCCCTCCTCCTTTCTTCCCCCAAACCTGATTATTGGCCACATGTCCTTGTCCTCCCATGTCCTTGTGCCAGACCCTCCACAGAGCCAGTTCAGCTCACTAATCTGACAGAATATGCTTCCTTTATTCTATCCTGGGGGAAAACTTTTGGCCAAGTTTGTTTTTGTGCCAACTTAGTGAGTTAAATCATCTCAGCAGGAGCTGACTAGCAAAACCAAAATCAAAGCTGACAATAGCTCTACCACTAAAGATATACAAATGGAAAGAGAAAAAACTCAGGATCAGGAAGACATTGGATCAGCTCAACTGCACTACTGAACTACATCTTCCATTAAACATGGAACATCTCATTTTACACTTCTTTATATTAGACAAATAGGTGATTTCTCTCCTATAGTCCACAGGATATAAGAAATCATATTTTCACTGGTCTAGTTTATTCTAGTTGCTGGATATCTTGGCTCTACTGGCCAAAAGAGTAGCTTTTTCTCATTTGTGCTTGGAGTTTGCCTTGAGGAAGTTTGGCAGGATGCAGCTATGACATCTGTAATGGTAACAGCATGGGAAAGGACTGCCAAGGTGATCCTGTCTTGGTAAGTGGAATCACACTGTACTTATGCAGCCTTAAAGAAGCCATAACATGACCCAGGACTTTTAGCACATAGATAAATGGAGGACACACAATGTCTGGTTCTGGAAGCCTGTAAGATCACCAGAAGCACAGCACAGCAGTGAAGAGAACAGATCACTCTTTGCTCACCCTGTTCTCGTACAGATGTTGGTGCAGATCTCTGCTCTGACCCAGCAGGGCTGCCATCAGGTCTGGCCTAGACCCTGCAGACACAACCCAACAGTGGCCAGTGGCCCTTCTTGGCTCCTTCCTTTTTCTCTGCTTTGAGCTCTCAGAGCAAGGAAAGCTCTGCTTTTCCCTTTAGGGATGTTAGGCCAAGAGTCTTCCACATTGATGGTTTGTCTGAGCAGCACAGAATTGCCATGGTTACAGCCTTATTTGTGGACTTAGAACAGCAGGATTCATGGAGCCAAACTCAAAAGCTCGCTTGTACATCAGAGGGATACAACTGGGGATAAGTCAACATCAGAAGGAAAATAAATTGCTTCTCCCACCACCCAAAATGCCAAAAGGGACAGTCAGGAAAAGCATCATTGCATCAGGGCTTTGAGCAAGGTGAGCTCAATCCCTTTCATTAAAAGGCTTAGGGAAATAACTAACCTTCATCCAAGTGAGTAGGCAGCTGCAACCCAATGCCCCTTCTCCTCAAGGGCAAAGTTTAATTATTCTTTCAGAAGTGCAAACTCCTTCTAGCAGCTCTCTTTGCTCCTTATTTTGTTTTAGCCAGAAGTTGTGAGATTCTAAACGCCCCACGTGTCTCCTGGAATCTCTGCTTGAAGCAGCACTGAAAGAGGCTGTGAGAGGAGTCCAAGGTAGAGCTCAGCCTGGAAGACACATCTCACCTGTGCCAACTTCCCTCCCACAAGTGTGACATGACAGAGTCACAGGAAACCCTGCAGGTGCAAGGTGCAGATGCTGAGAAGGGCAGCTGAGTTCTGGCTGCCCTTTGGGTAGTGCTATCCCCCTTAAGAGCTCGCTCCATTCATCCATGAGAGGTCACCACCCTCAGCCCAGGCTGGACACAGCCTGAGGCCAGAGCCTGTACATGTGCTCCCTCCATGCACAGCAGTATGAGCAGGTACCACGAGGTCCTCAGTCATGGAACATCCTTGGTTTTGGTAGCAAATCCCACTGTGACTCACTTGGCCTGCAAAACAGCCAGACATGCACCCATACTCCAGCTGTACAGCACTGCCAAATCTCAGCACCAAATACCCCAGCAGCAATGCTTGTCCAATGGCACCATGCTGGAAAGCTGGCCACAACCTCGGGGACAGTGCAAAATGTTTCTGCAGTTACATTGCAATTCATGGCCTCAAGGGATCCTTCCCACCAGGCACAGACAGCACCAGGATGGGGCTGGTACTTGCCCCGTGGTGCTGTGAGTCAGGATATGACCCACAAGCTTCTGTATTTACAGGAAAATACCCTCCAACACACAACGCAAACTGACTGCATCAGTCAGAGCCCTTGGAAAGCATCTAGAAAGCAACAGGAGCCCACCACTGTCACTTCTAGAGGTCGCTGTCCATGAACAACATGACCACATGAACTCCTTTTCCAGGCTTCTTCCAGCACAAGATAATAAAAGGCAGGCTGACTCGTCCCACTTTATTGGGCAGAGAAGCAGTCTGAGCGTGCAGAAGAGCAAGGGAAGAGCCTTCCCTGGTGTAATATGCCTGACCTCTGCAGGTGTCTCGGTGTGACCAGCACTGCACCTTCTATCATATTCCATGATTCTTTGAAACCTGCTTGACCCCACAGAGGCAGTAGCAGCATAACAGCTTGCAAGCTCAGAGAGAGACTTCTGCTGGTGTGAATACCCATTCCCCAGGAAATCAATGTATTTACAGCCCCAATTTAAACTGCTATAAGCACTATCACTAAAAACATATTTGCGTTATTATCACTGCACTGCGCAGTTAATTGCTATACAAATATTTGTGCTGCCCACATTCATCACAAGGGCTGCTGCTGCCTCCGGGTGAACTTACTCAAAATCTGATGTGTTTTCCCAAGACTGGAAGTCTTAAAGGGGATGTCTCTATTTTGAACACTCAGAGAAACACTGATCCAAAATTCCTTTCCACTGAAGTGGATCCAGAGCAACAGGGGACCATTTACTTTGGAGGAAAAGCATGATAGGGCAAGACTTCCCAGGCTATATATTTGGACCAGAAGTCATTGGACCAGAAGTCAGGCTGAACTTACCTTTCCTCTTGTCAGCTCATTGTGATTTATTTAGATTTATCACCAGTCTTTCCTGCTCCCCACTCTCTCTCTCCTTTCTTTTTTAATTAGGCCACTGAGGCCTTGTTTTCTGAAACTGTCTGGATCCCAACAGAAGCTTTTAAGTCTCAGACATCAAATGGCAGGCAGTTTACCATAGTTAATTATGGTAATTTTTGCTTAGTAGTAGCTTCCCTCTGAAGAGTCAAAACTACTTAGAAAAAGCCCCAGCCTCAGGCATGAATTTCTAAGAACATATTTTTTGTCATTCATTATTTTACAAAGTTAAGTAGCAGCAGAAAGTTAAAACCCAGAAGGGAAAAAAGAGCTGACAAAAAGAATAAGCTTTTGGGGGGCTATACACCATCACATGATACGCAACCAGACAATGTTTGCCTTTTGCAGGCATCAGGCACTGCTGTGCTGAGCTGTGGCACAGGATCTGGGTCTCCCACAGTGACCCAGCCCTCCACCACAGCTGTGTTCAGCGAGAAAGGCTGCTCTGAATTGTGCAGAAGGACAGACAGCCCTCTAGCCAGCCCCAGAGTAGAGTAGGCACAAAGACATCCTGAAATTTCTCACAAACAGGCTGTGAGTGAGACATGTTGTTGTGTGTGGAGTGCAGGTACCCGGCTGTCCCAAGCAGCCAGTCCCACTGGGATGCCGTCCCCTTTGGATGCAGAGCATTATGTGACCCCCACTGCAGGACATCCCATGCAGCCACAGACCAGCAAGGTCATGGAAATAACAGAAAACTCTTCCCAAACACTTCCATAGGGAGATCACATGCAGCAACAGGGCTTTCAAAATGCCCTGCCTAAAGAAGACCCTGCCTCTTAGCACAGATTCAGCCTGTGGGTGAAAACATACTGCATGTTAAAAATTAATATAACCATGGCACTCACAAAACGATCCACTACAAAGAGGACGGAGTTGATTTATGCAGGGGTGCAGGGTTCTTGCACAAGGAAAAGAGACACAAGCCAAACTGTGAGGAATTAAGAGCTACTTTCCCAATGTCTTGACAAATATCACCTCACTGCCTGCAGATTACTCAGCCTTACATAGGCTAAATACCTTGATTTCTTCCCCCGCTTTTTCTGTTGCAAACCAAGAATATTAACCTCTGTCTGTTTTCCAGGATTTCCTTCTAGGTTCCCATAGGAAAAAAAAAAAACTTTTTGAAGAGAAGTTCGCCACCTGGAGAGGAGAGGAAAACAGAAGGAGAACTGCCAGTTTGCCTATGATTTCTATGGCTACAGAGTCTGGCCAGATAATCTGGGGCTTTAATACACAGATTCTTTCCTTTATGAAGGGTCTGAAAAGGTGGTGCTTTTATCAATTACCAAAATATGTAATCTTCAGATCTGCTTTGCTACTGCTGAGTTTGTTTCATCTTCAGACTCTTTTAGGCAGTTTAGCATTTCATCTGGGAATCTAGAAACCACTGGGAGCAGTTGAAGTCAAACTTTCAAATATTTATATTTGATGGGTTCAGAGGTAGGCACAAGAATGTAAAATACAAGTTCAGAGCTTCCTGCATAACCCATCTCAGAACTGGAGGAAAGGAGGAGGGGAAAATATACGTGTATTTCTAATTTAATCAAAAACAAGTATCCAAGCAGTCACTGTGGTCCTTCCCAAAAGTTCTCATTCTGTGGATGCTGCAGCTCTTTGTTTGCCAAGGGGTTTGAACAGCTTAACCATTGTTTAGTGTAAAAGAAAGTAATTGATTTTTGAATTTACACTGAGGCATTGCACAGCACTGAGAAGATTGCCTAGATTTCCGAAAACATCATTTAAAATAGTTTGTTTTTTTCAGCAAAGTAGATCTGGGTCTCTGCCTACTTCCAGACAATGAAATTCTGGCTCTCATCAAGCTTCTTTCTATGCAAACATGACTAGGTTTCAGCTCAACTCTATCTGGTGCTTTAGGCCAAACCTAATGCACAAGAAAGTTAGATAACCCCCACTGTCCCTTCCAGCCCGATTCTGTACAGTTCTGGAATAAACACTGGTCTTTTTTGTCCTCTCACCACCCCTTCCTTGAATGCTATGATCAATCTAGAGGGCCACCAAGCAGTGGACAAGAATTTTTTAGCATTGGGACTCAGAGCTCCATCAAAGCCCTTCAGCGTCCATGTGGTTTCACACCCTCCAGCCACACCAGGCCATGGTTACAAATCGAAGGCTCATGCCAGGCACTAGAGGCTATGGGACAATGGACAGGCTGGTGTGCTTTATGGATTTGTAGCACTAAAGAGAAAAGGAGCAGTGGAAAAAATGCCAGCTGGCAGGGATAAAGCTGAAGAGTTCCATTTCCCAGGCCACGCAACTCCACTGCCCAAGCTGAGACCTTTTCTTTCAGCAGTCATGGGCTATGCCATTTCCCTTCTGTGACAATTAGGGAGACCAGCCAGCCCCTTCAAGAAAACATAAGGACAACTCCTGGGACAGTAGCAGTGGTAAGACCAGCTGAGGTAGAGGGAAAACAACCATTTCTCCATGGCAAACTGCAAAACCCATCTAACTCCCAGGAGCAAAGCCCAAGGATCATTTGTTTGTGATCCCTCATGCCTCAGAGCCAGCTCTGCTTTCCCAGGACAGAGCCTGTATCCTGTCACACTTCTTTACAACAGATTTTTGGAGTCTTAAACAGCCCACCCCCACCAAAGAAAAAAAAAGGCCAACCCTTACAGGTAAGCACAACAATCAAAACTACAAGAAAAGTTTCACTTCATTAACTTTCACTGCATTAACCATGTGGTGAACATGGGGTTACACCAAGGGCGCAGTGGGAAAACCCAAAGGGCTCAGCTATCCAGACACACTCACTTCTGCAAATTCACACAGGATGAGAGTAATTCCTGCAGCACCACTTCTCACGTTACACTTCAAATCTTTCTCTTCAGAATTAGAAGATTAGAGGACATAAAAAAACGCCCACGTCATGCTAATACCTAACTCTTAAATAGATCAAGGTACTTTATATAGAATAGCTCAAAGAAAGTGATAACAAGGTCCAAGCCTGTGCTACACGTCAATGGAGAAATCTCAAAGCACTGTGTAGAGACGCTTTTGCTCTGAGGTCAGCAGGCACACCAGGAATTTCAGTTCCCTCTCCCAGTTCTTATTTCCCAAATTCTGCAGTGCACATTCAAGAGCAGCTGATGCAACATCCAATTGAAACTTTGTTCACCCTCCTCACAACCTGCCCCACTGCTGGCTGTGGCTTTAATTACCAACACACACAAGATGGCACAACTTGGCCCTTGCCTTCTGGGTTGCCATCAAAAATCCCTCCTCTCTCATTAACCAGGCCCCTCCTTCATGCCACTGCCAACCAGAGCATGGCTTTCTTCTTACTGATTAACCCAAACCAAAAGAACTGCCTCCTGTTTCCCACAGCTGAGAAAAAACAAATAGCAAGTCAGGGCAAGATTTCCCTTTCTCTATCCTTTCAGCAATGCCATTACATTCTTTGTTACTAAAACATGCCCTTTGGGTCTAGGGAAAAGGATTTCCATGTGTCCCAGTTCATAACATGCATTGGGGCTGGGGATATAAAGACAGAAGTAATATCACTATACTGGTGAAATCAGTGTTTTGTTGGAGTGTGTTTGCCTGTCCCCACATCACACAGTTCTGCAGGGCCCTGGCAATCAACACCTAGAAGTCCCTGGGTTTGTGTGCAGCTGAAGTTATTTGTCCACAGAGCAAAGGAGAGCCCTCTTCTGAAGCAAACGAACAAACCAGCAACAACAACAACAAACCAACAGAACAAGGAAAGAGAAAAGGGTTTAAAAGCATGGAAAAGTGAACCACTTACCTCATCTCTCCCTGCTCAGCATCTGTTCAATCCAAGCCTCCAACCCTCCCCCACAGGTACAAAGGAGTCACCTGTTCCTCTGTCCATCAGCAGCCAAAATCTTGCCCGAAGATTGGCCTCGGCACAACACACTTGGACCAGCCAGCAGCTAACACTACCACACAGCTCTGTCCCAGGAAACAAGTCTGTGAGGGGAAGCTCCGTTCACTTGCCAAACACAGTGAGCTGTAGGCACCGATTTCACTGCCTGTTTTAGTATGGCTACCTTTTCATCAGCCACCTCAGCTCTGTTTGGGGTCGGGCTTTCCCCACCCCACCCTTGGTAATAGTGTTGCTTTTATGGCCAGACCTGAATCATTGCTGTTCATAGAGCAACCCCAAGGAGAGTTTGGTCAATTAAGAGCACTTACCTGATACTGTGCTCTCCTTGGGCTTGTTAAGAACTTGAGTTCAAAAGGGCTTCCACTGCCAAGAAATCAGTTACGGTGGTTACAGGAGATACAGAGGAGAAAGATGCAGGCAGACACTGATTAAAAAGGTTCCCATCCTGTGGTTGTGTTTTCACCTGCCAGCTCTCCTGCCTGCGCCATAGTCCCAAAGGAAGGGTCTTTACAGTTTTCCTTAGTCCAATTCATAGAAATTCAGCCTGAGGAGTTTCAAGCCCCTTCTTGTGTCTGCGTTTGCTCAGGCTGGTGGACATTCCATGCAGCAGATCAGAGAGAGCTCAGGGGAGCCCTTCCATCAGGGCTGGGGCAGCCACATCACTCCAAAGGGCAGAAAATGGGGTGAGGAGCATCTGTCACCCACATAGGAAAGGAAAGGAAAAGCATTTCCTTAGCCAGAGGGAACTTTAAACTCTCAGAACTTTTGGAAAATAGTGACTCAGGCCCTGCTTGGGTTACTGGCTGCCATGAAACCCATTCTCTCTCTCCTGCCTGTGACTGTGGCACAAAGTCTCCCCATGGCCCCATCCCCATGGAGGCTGTGCATTCCCCACCTCCACCACCAGCAACTACCACCTGAGGAGCCTCTTATGCCACCTGGTGCCACACCCCATCTTCTGGTGACAACCATGGGCCCAAGCAGGGTACAGAGCACGGCGTCAGTAGGGTTTTCCCTTTGGGAACACCAGCTCTGCAAGGATCTCCCCTCTCATGATGGGTTGCACCAAGTCTGGTGCAAGAGCAAATCAACTGTGGTCAAATCGCTTGAACTTTCCATGTCTCCTTCAACGATCTGCCAAATGATGTTGATAATATCTCACTAAGTCACAGTAAGGCTTAGTTAATTATTTTAATGCATGTGAAGATTTCTAGATATTTGTTATGTGCACACATGTAGGCAAACTGTGTACTTCATGAGTGCCAGCCCTTGACTGAGTACATCTCGGGGTCTCTAGCAACAGGCACGTGGATAGCAAGGAGGAAAGAACCAAAAGTTATCTGTGGACAGATGGCAAAGCCTCCCCAGCCTCACAGGTACCTGTCCTGCATTTGTGAAGTACCCTGTCCATTTCTAATCGCTGACTGCCCAGCCTACAAACAAGAGCTTCCTGTATCAAAGCAGCAAGATGAGCTCCTGCATAATCAAAATTAACCAATTATGTTGTGCAACAGCTTATTCATTTTGATATGCATAACTAAATAATTATTGCAGGTGTATGCAAAAGAGGCTCTAGCTTAATAGGCTCCCTATTTTGTTTGTTTTTGACCAGAAGGATTGCCTATGAAGAAAAATCAGAGAGCTTTAGGCAGTTGTTACTGTTAAAAGACACAGTTTGTGGGGAGAAAGGAATTTGCAGTGGGAAAAAGAAGTCTCATTTGAATAACAAAACAATTTTTGTTGATTTCATTGTTGTTTATGAGCTATTTAAGCCCAGGGGTGGGTAGAAAAGGGGAAATAAGAGGAATTTACTGACAAACGTGTTTTAAACAGATAGCGCCAGTGATAAAAATCCCACTTTGAGTTTGAGCAGTGAGTAGCACATCATACAGTTTCTGGGAAGGAAATTTACGAGAACTTAATGCGACATGAAAATATTGTAAAAAGTGGTATGTATTTTTTAAAATAAACACAAATAATGTTTCCTCCTGCTTTGAGCTCTTACGTCTCTTAATTTATTCAGCGAAACTTGCCATCATCACTGTGAGAAAGGTTTGGAAAACAAGATGGCATTAAGTTCCTCCCTTCAAGTCACAGGGAGCAGTTTCCAGTGCAGAGCTGGAAGCACGTGAGACACCCCTGGGAGCCCAGCAAACCCCATCCCCTCCTGCTCACTCAGCCTGGAGAGGGTGGGAGCTGTGCTCTGCAGCCCACAAACAAACAGAGAAAGAGGAACCTGCTGGAACAAGCGGTCAGGTTGGAGATGCACACCAGGAAAGGAGGCAGCAGAGCCTGCACACCACGCTGCCTTGCAGAGCAGAGACCTCTGGGAGCAGGACATCGGTACTGTAACTAATACATCTGGGAATAAATAAGATCCAGGCACTGCTCCCACAGATCAGTTTTCTGTGCTACCATGAATCTGTTGCTTAAAATCTGTCCTAGCTCAACCACTGCTTTTTGCTCTACTGTAAGAGTTCACTTGAGTAATTTTTACTCACTGTGTTTGAAATAGCTTTGAGACCAGCTCAATTTCTATCTTTTTGGCTACATATAAAACATTTTCAGTTTAACAGCGCAACATTCATAGCATGAAACAAGCTGGGCACCTAAAGGTCACAGGTTTCACTCCAGAGCAACTCCTCATACACAAGCAAGGAAGAGACCAGTGTCACCTCCATCACTTGTACACAGATGGAGCCAGCCGTGGAAGGTAACAGTGAAAAAGCACGAGGCAAAAAAACACAGGTGTTGTGTTACATGGAAATGTGTGTGCACAGAGGTCTTTGAATTTCAAAAGTTTCTTACAGCTTTAGAAAAATAAAATGTCCCTTTTATACTCTGAAGAGTTAGTCATGCTTGCTTTTATGCTTTGGGGTTTTTCTGGTTTTTGGGTTTTGGGTTTTTTTTAACTAATAAAATTACTTATTGAGACATTTCACAAGATATGTTCACAACATTTAAATTACAAAGACCTATCATCTTTGACAGGCATATTCAACATGTTTTGATAGAAAAATTAAAGAAAAAAAGGAAGATAATTCTTTATATAGAAAGGGGAAAACATATTTCAGATAATTGCTTCACAAGCGATGACTCGTTATAAATGGATCAGTGCTTTCCTGCAAAGAAATACCCAAAGATATTCCTAATTAGCAGTAAGCTAATTACCACAAAGCCTCCCGTGTTCAGCAGTGACATGCTAAATCACCCCCGCTTGCAATTTCTAGAGCTTCACAAAAGCCAGCAGTGGGAAGAAGGAGCAGTGAGAGGAGTCACCGCCTGCTCTCCTGGGAACAGGCTGCAGCTCCCACTGCTCTGAGCAGCACGTCCTGGTGGGACCCGCACCCTCGCTCCCCTCCCAGCCTTCCCTCCGGGCCAGCTCCATCCCTCCACCCTCACTGTCTGTGCCCACCACTGCTCCTTTCTCACACCTGTTCGCCATTGTCTCCCCTGTCCTGCTTTGATTTGCTGCAAGCCTGGGTATTCCAACAGCACCAGGTAGCCAGAGCCTTTCTTTGAAAGCTTTTCCAGCCTGCCCATCAAGTGAGGCACAAGATGCTCACGACGAGACAAGGGCATTCCTTCTTGCACACAGGTGGGTGTTTTAGCCAGGGGAAAACAGAAACAGAGCATTTAGTGTGCAATATTTGAAAGTTGTTTTGAGTTGGCTGGTTTTTTTTCCCAGAAGATTGACAGAAGTTCCCAAAGAAGCAAGCAAACAAAAGTGAACTGATTTTCTTTCCATTTTCAAACACTGAAGTATTTCAAGATATCCCCATTAAACCCTATCCTAATCTCCACAACCTGCAAGAACAAAAATGGGGTGATGAAGAAGACAGGAAATGAGCCTGGGAAAGTTGTAAAAGTCAAAATGTTTGAATTTCAACATTTACAATGCAATCTTTTTTTTTTTAGATAGAAACAAACTGGATTTGACTTTGTTGAAAAACAGCAGGAAATTTCAGTGGAGACAAAAGCTGCATCATGGCTATTTCTCCTCTTTGTTCAAGCTCAGGTTCAGCATTTCTCCTTCTTGCCATCTTTGGCACTTGAGTCACTCAGCTCAGGGGTGTGCAAAGCAGCTGGCTATGCACAGGTCTCCTGACTGCACTCCCAGATATGAAGCAAGATTGTCAGGAGGTGCCCCAGATCACCGGTCCTCTGGGGAATCCCAGATTCTCCAAGTCACCAGCACGTGGCACTAACAGTGGCTCTGGCCCAGCTCGGTGGAGCTGGAGCACCCCAAGCCCTCTGTTCCTCACAGGAACGCCGTGGGCTCCGGGCCCCGGCCTGGCTGCAGTGCTCGGGGCTCTTGTGGAGATGGGAGCTGCAGAGCGAGCTGCCCCAGAGGCTGATTCACAGAAAGCTTAATTTAGCCTCTCTGAATCACCCTGCAGAGGAGGTGGCTGCTCTCTGACTACAAAAGGAACTGAAAAGATTAGCAGAAAGTTTTCCTCTGTGAATCCTCATCCCCAGTGTCTCACGAACTCTGCTTCAAGGGCTTAATCCACACAGCCCAAATCTTGAACTGTCGCTGCAAGCACTATCAAGCAAACAGAACAAAAATAGCTGGGACAGAGCAGAGAGTAGCAGGAATCGCTTTTGTTTGTGCAACACACCACCCCAGTGAAAATATTATCAAAATCAGCTGCCTGCATTCCCTGCCTGGGGACCAGGGTGAGCCCAGGGCTCCATTTGAAGCTCAAGGAGAAGCTCAGCCGTGACCCAGACATGCAGCAGCACCGAGGCTTCCAGAGGCAGGGAGTGACCCCACAGCCTTCCAGTCAGCCCTGCACCCACCTAAAAATCCACACAAAGTCATGGGTCACTTGTCTCGCTGCTTTATAAAAAGGATCTTGAGCAATTATTAAATCATGGAGGCAAACTTAGAAGGGAGAAAAAGGTTCCCAGACTCCAGCTCTCAGAACAGCCTCACACATCCAGAACATCTCCTTGCCAAAAGGAAAAAGCTTGATAAGGGTGTTAATGGCTGGGACAGGGACTCAGGAGAGCACTCTGTGTTTGTTTTATTTCCTGGAAATTTGCTAAGGGATTCTCCTGGACTGATAAACTTCAAGGATGGGGTCTACATGCTCACACTGTGGGCCAGTCTGTCTGCACCCCACCTTGTTTGCATCCTCCTCCACAACCTTTTAAGCTCAGCGCTTTTGGAAAAAAGTGGTGAAGGAAATCCTCTCTCTGCCCTTACCAGAGCCATGCAGTTGTGGCTGCAGATATCCCTGCCTCACAAAGCTTGTGCTCATCAACGACAGACACATCCAGAGGGAAAGGGGCTTTGCTCCTTAGGGATGGGCAGGTCAGTCCTCTGAATCCCTCTGCATTCCTATGGGCCAAGAAACTGCCACAAGGATGCTCAAGGCTGGTGTGGGGAACACAGCCTTGTCCTCTGCCCAGGGGAGAACAAGGAGAAACACAGGAGCTACTGTCAGTGCTCCGTAGGGAGCCAGAATTCCCCATCCATGACAGCATTTACCCACTCACAGCACCACGTAGGATCAGGGCTCTGCTGGGCAATGAAAGCACAAGGCAGACTCTGACACCACACTGTCTCCATCAGGGTTAGTCCAGTTTTTATTGATCTGAGATGCTTTGGTGGAGATTGATCTACAGCCGCAAATCCAAGCCCAGAAGTTGAGTTTTTGGGATCCCTCTCTGTGCCTTGTGTCTTTGTGTGCTCTTTGTTGTGTCACACTGAGACACAATGGGCAGCTGTTGCCATCACAAAAATGCCACTGAACTAAACAAATTCCATTCAGAAGCTGTGCCACAGGCTCCACCACATGACCTGAAACAATCCCATGCATCAAATCCCATTGTTTTTACCAGCTTTACTTCTTACAAATGATTGGAAGTGTAAAGCAATCTGAAAAAGTGAATGTTTTGCAGATCAGACACTGCTCAGTGCAGAACGTTACAGCTCCTAAATTATTAATAGTAAAAAATGAGGTGTCCCAGAGCTGCTCATTTCTGGATGAGGGAGAGTAGGAGGGGGGTGAGAAGAAAGTATTGTGCTATTACAGGTTATTTTTATCCAATGTTTCTATGCTTCTGTCATTAGCTAATTGATGACACAGCCTGTTTAATATTATGTCTGCCTTTGGTATTTATAGCTCACCAATTACTGTAGTATCTAGGTGCTACTAACAAGCTGCTCTCAGATGAATTTGGACGCTCATGGGTGGATTCTTTGGCACAAGGAAGTGAAATTCCCTTGAAGTCAGATGCTTCATAGCAGCCAAGGCTTTATTGACTAGCCCACTTAATCATGCGTGGTGATGCTGGATCCCAGTTCATCCATTACTGGGACGCAGCAACATCAGGAACAAGGCACCATATTGCACAGTGCAACGGCAGCCACCCCCAGGCACCTTCAGCATTTCTCCTGCACTTGTCACCAGAGGTGTCTGAGACACAATTCTGCAGTGAGAAACCTCTGAGTATCATCATTTCCTTGAGCAGGCCCTGGAGCACTCAAACCAAACTTTCAGATATTTGATCCAAACACCAAATCCCGGAGAGACGGAGAGAAGAGGGGCCAATTTCCTGGCAGATTTCCAAGTCAAATACCTCCCAAATATCAATGAGATCTTTTTAGTGGAATTCACAGAACTGAGCCATGGCATCATAAGTTGTGTGAGGTTTTGCACTTGTGGTAGATGGCACTGACCTTTGGGCAGTGCTGCCGAGAGAGAAGTGGTACTATCCACACTCAGAGCAACATCGGAATGTCAAAACTGCTCTCAGCTCTGACAGACAGACACCAAACAGCTCAGTTCGACCTTTGTCCACAACCTCTCATTGCTACAGTACATTACCAGGGAAAAAATATATCCCAGACATATTAATTTCTCTTTCCACCACCTACCCTACAGTCGATGATGACACATGCACAGCCCCAAGGACACTGTGTTCACAAAGAGCTTCCTGTTTGAGATGCAGGTCCCTTGGGCTGTGAGCCATCAGCAGGTCCTGTTGGTTTGTGGCACCCAATAGCACAAGGATTTAACAATTCAAGACCCATCAGGAACAAGCCCCAGACGAGAGCCTACCTTCTTCCAGGTGCTACAGGTGGCATGCACAGGAGCGGCTACCTGCAGTAAAATGGCAATTTTCTGTAAATGTAAACAACGTTGGTGTCCATGTTTTTCATTCCTGCCTTTACTGAGTAAATCTGTGAAATAATGAAACCTGTGGAGAACATTTGAACTTTTATTGTACAGGGTAAAAGCTATATAACATTAACAAATCAAAAAGCATTACTTCCTGAATAGCAAAATGCCAGGCCATTTACATTAGCCATGCTCAGATTCCTGGTGTGATTGGTGTGTAATTGTCCATCAGCAAGGAACAATCTCTCAAAATTAGTGCTTGTCACAGAGCTCCAGACTGCCTAGAGCTGCACTTACCAGGGCTTATAGCCTGAAATGCACAGAAATCTGCTTTTAACCCCAGATGAAAGAACAGCCTTTCCGGTGCATTCTCTCTGTAGCTGCCCCCTGCCTCCTTTTCATTCCTCTTTCACGAGGGAAAGTAGTTTGGCCTTAAAATCTTTCTTTTATAGATCCAGCATGTTGTGAAACATCTTCACGTGACCCACAGACTGCTGCCCCCACAAGATCCATGGGGACTCCAGGAACTTGTGCATCCCGGTGCAGCATTACATCACAGCACAATGCTGCAGACAACGTAGGGAAGGGACAAGTCGTGAGACAGCACTGAGGCTCAGTGGCAGCTGAAGGGGACATTCCCTTCCCACCACCAAGCTAGTTCCTCACGGCACCCAGTGTCACAATGCTTGATCTGGCCAGGACGTGCCCCATCAGAAGCAAACACTCCAGCACCAAGGCATTAGCTGCTCCTACTCCTTCCCCCTACTTCTAGCCAGAAATTTTGTCATAGAGCTGAGAGCACCACGCTGTTGCAAGTTTTGTCAAAATAAGCACTTGAGGAGTTTCAGTTTCAACAAGCTGACACATTTTGCCAAAATGCATTTAGTTAGAAAACTCCCAACCAGCTGTGATAGCATTCAAAGTTTCTTTGAATTTTCTTTTTCATTCATAACGACTGTCAGTATTTTTAAGTTAGAAAGTGACTGAGAAAAGTTTATATGCCTCCAACATTGCTTCCTTTAGTGGCAGCTCCCCAACAGGAAAAACAATAGCCTTAATTTTAAAAGGGGAGGGGAAAGGCTACAGAAACATCAATGGAGGGGATTAGGTGGACTGGTGAGAAAAATAGCACAATTAGTTCCTGTCAACATCCAAATGATTTCTGCAGGTTCTTCCAGCTAAGCCAGTGATGGAGTAACAGTGTCAGCCTGTGGAGAAAGTAGCTTTGTCCTTCTTCCTACTCCAGCACACAGCCAGCAGCAGAGCCTCCTTTCCACAATTTTCTCACCTCTGAGGGTAGCTCTGTTTCATGCCTTGTTTCCCTGGCTCTTATTCCCCTTTAAGCTTTCCCGGTTTCTAAGAGCACACAAACATTTGGGGGGCTGTTCAGAAGCTTACAAGCCTCCCACAAGTACCCAGAATAAACTAATCTCTAGCAATTAGATGGAGGCATTTTGCTGCTTTCAGCTGGTTGCAGAAGGAAGCAGAGGAGTGGTTCTGCTTTCTCTCTGTGCTCATATCACAGAAACAGTAATTATCAGCAGAGGAATTGGCACAATAGATCAAAACAGGAGCCTGAGTAGCCTCTACCCAGACAGACTTTTCAGGTGGAGCAAATCAAAGTAAAGGGCAAGGTTCTGGAGAAGTCATCTGCTTTAGCAGCTCAGTCTTCATCTGTCATCAGCTCCCCTCCAAGGCACGTAAGAGAATAAAGCCAGGAGAAGCTGGGACCCTCTCGGAGCGTGCTCTCCTCCCAGCAGGGCACAGAAGGTCGCAGTCCCCTGTGCACTTAGGGCTGAACACAGTGCGAGGAGCTGAGCGCACGTCCCCGCACTACATGGCAACGGGGAGCAGCCTCTGACCCAGACAGCGAAGGCAAAAGCAGCTGCTGCACAGGAGGCAGCTATTTCCTCTCCCAGCACGCAGCCCTTCCTCAGCCATTCCTCGCCTGCCACAATCGCAGCACTCAGGCTCCCCGTGACGAGCCCTGTCTCATCTTTAACACCAAAAGGAGCACCACAGGCACTGACCCTGCTGGAGCAGAGGATCAGCACCTGCCCTGAGTCTGGAGAAAGGCAGGTCTGCCATGGCATCAGTCCGCTCTGTGTAACCACAGGGAGAGCAGAGAGAAAAAACCTGGAGCATCTGGGGACAGCACAAGTTACGCCTGAGTGTCTTTCATTCCTCCTGCAGCCCTGGGTTTCAGGGTGCTCCTGCAACCTTCCATGAGCCATTCTCCAGGATGTGCCATCTCCACAGCAGCCACAGCAAGGGACTGAGCATCTCCTGTGTTGCAACCTTTTTACCATGCTGGGCAAAGAAGGATCCTGCCAGGGCTGCAGTGACCAGTGCACCCAATGTGTGCACAGCAGCCTCAGAATAAAGCTCATGATCTTCCTGGGCTCAGGGTGCTTTGTTTAGAAAGCACTATCCATCACCTCTATCCAAATCATGCTTCCAGGTGGACATGCAGGGCAAGCCATGAGGAAGGACAGCCCAGCTGCACCAAACCAGGAGAAGGAGGAAAAAAAAAACAGAGCACTACAGGTTTCACTTCAGTCTGATAGGGGTTAAATAATCCCCTCGAGCTGAATCAGATGTTTGGAAGAGCTGAATGTGATGTGCTGACACACCTTGGCACTGTTTGTTAGAGGATGGATGGAGAAGAGTTCCCCACGGGTGGTACAAGGCTGCTCCCCACCATATGCCCCAGCTCCTGGGCATTTTCTGACTCAGGCAGGACACTGGGCAGGATGTCCACCCCGTACACTACAACACCCTCATTCCCTGCTCTTTGGCTAGCACCCTTCTGCTCTGGAGTTCACACCAGCGCAAATCTGCAGAGATGAGCTGACACCAGCACCAGCATCCTGCCCTGCCTGCAGTTCCTTTGCTCTAGATTTTGCACAGCCCAAACCACCCAATACAGCAACAGGAACCTGAGCTAGATAAATGGCCAAGCTATTTCTCAGGATTAATCATCCTTAGATATGTCGCATGAGACTGCCACAGCCTCCACGGCTGGTGAGGTATTTGCTGTCTCAACTCATTGGGAGTCAGGAAAATGAAGCAGCTGTGTGAGGTATCCCATTACTTAGACAGTTTGTACTGAACCTGAAGTACCTCACAGGGAGACAGCCAAGAATTCATCCTTCTGTTTTAATAGTCCTGCCCCTCATCATAGTGTAGGAGTCTGAAAAATTACAACAAAAATCCTCTACAAAGACAGGAAAAGTGTCCATTACTGCCCTATGCAAATTCACTGTTTCAAATGGAGATGCCCTCAATACACACATAATTTTTTTTTAATGTGACCTTTAGCTATAAAACAGATTTTGCCCAGGGTTATGTCAGCAGCATGTCCAATTTCTTGCACAGATATTCCATTCAAGGGATGCGTAGGGTTGGGGCAGAGGCAGAGGAGGTTAACTCTGCTAAATTCATCACACCAGAGAAGCTGAAGGAGACAGGACTGAGACAGACAAAGCTCCAAGGATATTCAGTGCAGTGCCTGGATGTTCATCTCAGTTATGGGAGGGCAGAGCCAGCAAAGCTGCAGGATTGCAGTTCTTGGAAGAGGTCATCTCCTTCCCTGCACTGGGGCTCTCTGGGGATGCTGGAGCAGCAGGAATCCGAGACTGGAGACGCTGAGCTGAGTGCAATCACTCAAACTTTTCTAATTTACCTCAGTTTGCCCCACTCCACGCTGCTGAGCTTGGAAGGGGGGAGCAGGGCAGAGAGGAGCCTGCACTTTTGATTTCCAGACCAAAGAGGTTTGATGCAAACTTCAAACAAACACATCACCATCACATCGACCATCAGTCTGCATTTCATCCACCAGAAGGAAAAAAATAAAAAAGCAATAAAATAATTTTCAACTTGAGAGAGGCTTCCAGAAACCTCAAAAAAACCAACTCCAATAGGGATGGAGCACCAAGCCCATCCCCGGCCAGGGGCACCCAACACAAGGAAACCCTTAGAGCTGGTGCACAGCCAGCCCCCAGCCACAGGGCTGAGACAACCCTACCATGCAAGGGCAAGTGAAATTCAGCCCCTTACAGCAGCACTGTCTCTCTCCATCTCTCCAGTCACACTACAAAGGCACAAAGCCACCTTCCTACTTGCTTGAATACCTCTTCATCACATCTCTTTCCCTGCTGCTCCTCCCTGCTCTCTTACCCCCTGCCCTCTCTTCCTCCACCATCTCATTTTCTCTCCTCCCCTC
Organism: Melanocharis versteri; assembly: GCA_013397845.1. Classification (NCBI taxonomy): domain Eukaryota; kingdom Metazoa; phylum Chordata; class Aves; order Passeriformes; family Melanocharitidae; genus Melanocharis; species Melanocharis versteri. The sequence continues at coordinate 2,794,825 of VZTG01000491.1, forward strand.
AAACCTGCAGCTTCCACACAATATATTTTGGTGTACATTAAGGATAAAAGAACCAGAAAACAAGGGTGTGAGTCCTGCTCCAAAGGAAAGAAATAAAACCAGCCTCCCTGCCTTTACAGTGAGAGCAGAGGGGTGCACACAGCCAGTGACAGCAGGGCTTCCCCAACAACTTATACTGCATGAAAGTACAACAATTACATTATTGGCTAAAAATCTGTGTTTACTTTTAACACAGATGATAACTGCTGCCAGCTACATTTATCTCCCCACAAATCAGATGTTAAGGATGATGCAGCAGCTCAGCCCACCAAAACATTTGCTGGGTTGGTGGCTGCATGGGAGGCAGCAGAAGGCTGTAGAGGAGGACGTGGGGGACCAAGCCCAGGGCCCCTCTGTACATGCAGAGTTGGTCCTGCAGCTCTGGCTCCTGCCACAGGCGTTCTATTGCTGCTGCTCCATGCTCCCACCGCTCTACCCTTCCCCTCTCTTTCACTAAACCCTCCACATCTGGGCCTGAGCCACCCTTACAGCCACCCACACAGCCCATTGGGATCTGTCTCAGTAGACAGAATCCAAATACTTTTGCCATCTGCTTTAAAACTGCTGCCAGGCTGACCTTGTGTCAAGCACCCAAATCCAGGCTGGAAGATCACAACCCCTCCAGGCAGATGCAGTTACCCCTGTATGCTCCAGGGAATCTTGGCAGCAGACAATGTGAGCCACCCTATCTTTTAAATATGTGTTTTGCCTAGGTCCGTCACCAACACGATTATCTTCTAAGTATTTATGTCATTTGCTGCAGTCCTCCTCAATAAATCAGACTGCAGCATCAACATCAAACCATAAGGAAAGATCATTTTATACAGTAAAGCACTGCTTTAAAATTGCTTATGACTGCTGTATTAAAAAAAATAATAAAAATAAAACCTACTCATCGTTCCAAAACAGTGATGACTTTGCCTTTAAAAATGACTTAAATATTAAAGAAAAATAATAGCCCCAGAAGGGATAATTGCAAAAATGCAACAAAATAAAATAAAAATTAAGAAGAAGATGGGAAAATATATCTTCAGCTCTGTAAATCAGAGCTTTCCCATCCTAAACACACAGCAGTGATGAGGAGCAGCATGTTGGCATAGCTGTGCTGTTCTTCTTGTGTTCTTAACACACTTTTGGTTAAATTAAGAAAAGTGACATTCAGAGTAAATGCGTGTTGTGCCCCTGCCCAAGCAGTCAGGGAGGAGAAATCCTGTCAGCAGCAACATGGTGCAGTCAATTTCTAACCTGAGAGTACTGTGGTCCTGGGTGCCTTGAAGTCCCTGTTGTCATCACTGATCCCCTGGCAAGCATCAGGGAAATATGCACTCCAGAACTAGGGAAGAGCCTGCCCTGGCACAGCAGCTCTCATGTGAGGGAGTTTAGGACTCACTAATGTCATTTCCCTAATGATAAAAAAATCATGCTGTTCAGTTCAAGAATCAACTCCTCTGTTTTTTCCCATACCATAATATCTGGCTACATGTAGTGCCACTTTCAATGAAGGATGGAGAGAGGACTCTCTATCCTAGGATCACAGCATTTGTGCAACAGTAATAAAGACAAGCAGTGCAAAAAAGCAAACTCACTCCTACCTGCAGAGGCCTCCAAAGCAATGAATCTGCCCCAAAATGACAGAGCAGATCCAGGAGGATGCTCCAGTACTCAGAGTCCCATCACCCACACAGCTCCTGTACAGGACCAGAGAGGCCTCCTGGCACAGAGGAGTAAGGACAACCCAACAAAGAGCCATGTGGGGTGGAGATGTGTCCTGTCCACAGAAACCCTGTATGCCAGAGCCCTCACCAGCACCTGCTGTTCTCAGAGAGAGGGGCAACGATCCTCTTGTCATCCATCCCTAAAAGCAGAGTCTTTAGAGCTCATCTGGGCACTTCAGACTTGCTTGTGCTGAGGGAAAATCTTTCCTGGTGGTTCAGTCACTGCCCGTGATCCTCTGTTCACTCTCCTTAGCACATGCTCTCCTGAGCATCATTTTAAATCTTTGAGACTATGAGGTCCTTGCAAGTCAGGCTGCTCTTAGCTGAACATTTGGCCAGTACCTCACACATGGGATAAGACTTTGCAGCCCCAGCACAAAAGAAAGATGCTCCAATGCTCCACACTGCACTAAACCTGCTGTGCACCTCATTCCCCCTTCCTCTTCTCCCCCAGCAAAGATCCCTGCTTTATTTTCCCATGTGGAATACAATCATTACACTCTCACATTGCACTATAAATAAGGAACCCAGTTTTGTACTGGAAACACTCTTCACCAATTTGTCAGGCAGTGGCATCTTGCACCAAACCTTTAATAAAAGTCCCGTAAAAGCTCTGACAAGAAAAGCAGAGTGGGCTAAGCAGTGACGGGAAGACTCTGGCAGTGCCTGAGCAGGGCTGCAGGCTCTGTGCTTGCAGGCATCAGCCCAAGACATGTGAGGCATTCCAGTGCTCCACCTGTCCCTGTAACATCCTGCTGCCAACACTGCCATCAATTTCAGCTACTGCACAGGTACAGGCACAGATCTCCCTACCTAAGGGTGGATTTACCAAGTAAAGCTTTGCATAAGCTCAGGGATAAATAAGGAGCAATCATTCTGCACCAGGTGCCCACCCAGCAACGGCAACAGCCTCAGCAAGCAAAGGTCAGCCCTCGTGGTTCCAGCTGAGCTGCTCAGGACCTGGTGTAGTGGTGACCAGGGCATCCATCACAAGCAGAACCCTTCCAGCACCACCACGAGTGGCTCCAGAAAGGAGCGGGAGCAGCAAAGAGCACCCCAGCAGACCCCAGCAGACCCCGCAGACCCCACAGACCAAGGCAGAGCTGGCCCTGGCTCCACACAGCTCACACACACACGGTTGGATAAACAACAGGCACTGGGTTGTGTCACAGGCACGATCCTGCCTCCTCTCCAGCAGACCTGGACAAGCAGCAAGCAAGCAGAGGAGCAGAGCCCCTTACAAAGACCCAAAGCTGCTGCACTACAGAAGCATGAAGAGGGGAGGGGAGAGGAGGGTGTTGTCACAGCAGCATTCAGAGAAAGACTTTGTGAAGTTCCCAGAAAGGAGACTTGGGGATCTGGGACAAAGAAAGATGTTAAGATTATGCATATGTTCCTCTTGTGTCTCCCAGGAGTCCCTTGCTTTGCATCCCAAATTATTCCAGTTCCTCATTAGTCTCTCTCTATCCCCTGCTCACCAAGCAAGCCAAAATGTAATCCAGTTGTCAAAAGCTACCACATATCACGATGCAAACATATTTGCTCCCTCATGCTCAGTCTCTGTGCCAGAAAGACTCACTGCACCTTTCCTTCCCATTCCTTATTTTAATTTCCCCAAATGACACTATTTGGAGGGGGGGATTGTTGCTTCTGCACAGCCTGGCTCCATGCATTCCCTCCACCTCTCAGCACCTGGAAACACACTGGGCCTTTAGAAAAGCTCCCCACCAAACCCACCTAGAAACTTCTCCCCCATGGTGCTCACCATCCATGGAAACAGGCATGGCTTGGAGAACGACATCCTAAACTCACCAAGAAATAATTCAAAACCTTCAGTGCAGCGAGGTTTGGCCCTGGGTCAGCACAAACCCATGGGTTGTGTTATTAGTGCTTCTGTGGAGCAAGACATGACCAAATGCACTCACCCACCCCAGAGATCTTCCCATCACATGGGAGCAGGGCAGCGTCACACCCATTGCAGCAAGGGAGACCCTTCCCCAACATTCCCGGTTAGCAGAGCTCACTTGGCCCTAGAGGAAGCACCAGCTACAAGGGAAGGAGCAGCAGAGTTGCTAAAGGCAGTCACAAGACAGACAGCCCAGACCCCTCTGGCAGACACACCAGCCTGGAAGCAAGTCCTTGTAGAGGAGAGGCAGCTTTGCCACCCCTCAACTCTGCAAGCAAAGCAGGAAAGCCCAGGAAGGTGGGGCCAAAGGGGCTTTGGCAGCTGATCTGCACAGTAAATTAGGTTTAAAGGAGGGAAATGGCATAAAAGGGCCATAAATGCACCACAGTGATTGATGCACAGCCCTGAGCTGTGGTTATAATCCCGTGATCCAGACGGCTCCATTAATCACCACTGCACCCGCTAAACTCTGCTCTAGTTCTGGGAGCAGTTTCCCTGGAAAATGGCTCATGTTTCTAGGATTGCCAGGTCTTTTACTTTTTGGTTTCTTCTTTCTCCCTTTTTTTTCCTTTAGATAAGCAATAAACTTGTCAAAGTCCTGATGTTTGCTTACGGCCCCCAGCCCTTCCCACCTTCCATGATGCCCTTCTCCCTAAGGGGCTTTCAGTCTGTCCCACTCTAAAAATAATTCTAGAGAAATTACAGAGGAGCTGTACTCCATCTGTCTCTAAAAATGGGGTTTGTGCTCATATTATTTGTCAGTGACACTCCATCGCCACAATTACCACTGCTATTTTATCTCTCTCTGCCTGTAATGCTGATGAGAGAGCAGCAAACAGTGCTGGTTTTTAAGCTGAACAAGTCACTTAAATACATTTATACCCCCAGATCACAACATAAAGCATAAATCTAACCATCTATCATGCGCTCACTTGATACGAATACTCACCATGATATCAGGCAAAGCAATCACAAGAAAAGCACAGGATGATTTGAGCTGCAGCTGCCTGCAAGTGTTCGACAAGGGTATTGGATGAAAAAAATTCAAAAAAGGGATGAAGCATCTCACCTAGATGTGGCTTTTGCTGTGCTGATTCCCAAGGGAAAGCAGGGACTTGAAAAACTTGGTAGATTTGCAGCTGTGCTTGTAATATTCTAATCCAGCGAGGGATTGCCCAAGGCTCGGCGTTGAAACTGGGTTCTTTTCATGAAAAATCAAAGAGAAAAAATGCCCGGAGCCAGGATGCTTGGTATGGGGGACCTGGCTCAGGTTCTGCCTGCAAAGCACCTCCCAGCTGCCCTCCCCAGGTTCACTCCACTGCCCTGTCTGTGCATCAGGGCTGGGGGGCCTGTCCTCATCCCTGCTGGGCCAGAAGATGGGAGGTAATTGGGGTGATGATTGGATCCTGCACACCTGAAACACTTCTCTGAGGGACTCTGCCAGAGGGAAGAAATCACCTTGTGCTTCCAGCTGCCTGCCCAAGATGTGATGCAGTGTCTGAGTAGGGTTGTTCTGATGGGGTTGATGTTGGCCCCTCTCCTTGTAGTCTTCATCTGGACTGTGCTAGAGAAAGGTGAAATACTGTTACAGACCTCACCATGTCTGATCCTAGCCAAGAGCTTTTCTCCCAGCAGGCAATTAACACACTTTTATCCCAAATTCCCTTCTCCCTCAGCTTGAGTCCAACACAAGAACAAGGAAGATGTGAGCCATGGTGTAAAAGCCTTGTGTGGTAACACATTTCTGCCTTCCCCCTCCTTGCAGGTGCTCACAGAGGAGAAGGATGAAGATACCACACAGTCCAGTTGTGGACAACACTTCAGCCTCTCATCCACCCCGAGGATCTCTGCTCCCAATGCTCACCTGTTCCCTGAGCAACATTCTGCCTGCAGCACATCACGATATGGACTGTGCTTTAAATGTAGGCATTTCCTCATGGAAACATTGTTCAGCAATCCCAGCCTTACTGTTTTTCCAAGACTCAAAGAAAAGCCACCAAACTGTTGATTTTGTCCCCCTAGGATTGCGGGCTGCTGGCTGTCCCATCAGGTGTCTGCCAAAGGCAGTTTCCCAAGGCTGCCCTGCACTATCCTAGTCCTAGGGGAAGACTTCCCCTACACTTCACTCCATGGTAGGTTTAAGTAAACTCTGCTGGCTTCTCAGCAAACCTGGCCTATCCTGGTGCGCTGGGGAAGAAGGCAGGAGAGGGGCACTCTGCAACATGGCCCAGCAGCCCTGCTCAGTTCACCTGGGGGAATTTGTCCATGCATGCACCAGGCTGGGGGCAGAGGTGAGAGGAGGGAATTGGGCAGGTTACAGTGTCACCACAGCTGGAGAAAGCTGTTTTGTCTGATACCAGGGGGCAGGATTGTATCACAGACCCCAGTGCTCCTCTGTGCTGTGCTCAGGTGAATTTTAGCTGAATATATGATGTAAAAAGTCTCAAGTTCACATCCTCAACTACAGAAAAAGAAAAATTATCTCAGCGACATGCCTTGCCCATGGTGCCCCCAGAGCACCAAGGATGGCCACTGCATCATGCTTTGCTTCCTCTCTAAAATTCATACTCAGCCCAGGTAGGGCAGATGCCTGGATGAAGGCAGAGGCCAGTCCTGGGGTACAGCAGTGAATGCCATCACTCTTGCCCCAGGCAGACCGTGGGCTGTTTGGATGCATCAGCTCAGGGACTAGAGGCAGCCAGGGGCAAAGCAGGTGCAGCCCAGGGACACAGGATGTTGCTGGGGAAACCAGAACTGGCAGCACATGGAATAAAAGAAAGTTAAGAAAGCAAGGTCCCAGCTGCAAAACTTGATCAAAGCCCAGCAGAAATCTGCAGGCTGCCAGCAAAGGGAACAGGCAGGGGAGAGGCAACGGGGGGCAGAGGGCTCTGGAGTTGGCTGCCAGCTTGCACTAAAGCAGATAGGAAAGAAAAAAAAATCAGTTATCCCTCAGCCTGAAGTAAATTATAAGACACATCCCTTTGGAGCACAAGGTGAAGCTCTTGATCAGACAAGCGATGCTGGCGTGTAATTCCCCTTGATATCAGCTGATTTGAATTTTAGTGCTTATGAAGGGTGCGTGACTGACAGCTCTGGAAACTGCAGGCATCTGTGCAGGAGCAGAGCACACAGCCCTGGGCACAAGCATCCCCATGCCAGCTCTGCTTCTGTCTGGAGCTGCAGGGAAAGGTGGCGCATCTGGGGAAGGAGGACAGAGCTCACCCTTGCTCCATCCAGCCCTTGCATACCCCACCAGAGCTGAGCACATGGGGCCTCTTGGTGCTTTGTGAAGATGGGCATTTGCCTCACATTAGGCAAAATTTCAAGTTAGCCACCGAAAGGGTAAGATCTCCCAGGGTTATGAGTCCCATTCTTCTGACACCTCTCCACACCATGGGAGCTGGGTGGGAGTGCCAGAGTAGAAGGGAGCGCATATTCCAACACTGGTCAAGTTCCAAAGTGGTCTTTTGGACACTCATTCTCCCTTCACACCTCCCCACAGCAGGATCAACCAGCAAAACCCCCCAGAAACACCACCACCACCAGAGTCCCCACAGTCTTGTAAGACAGAAGCTGAGGATGACCCTCAGTGTATCCATCCAGAGTATCAGGCTGCTTTTCCTGAGTTACTGACCATGGGACAGCTATTCATAGAATCAGAGAATTCTCTGAACTGGAAGGGACCCACCAGGATCATAGACTCCAGCTCCTGGCTGCACAGGACACCTCAAGAATCACACTCTGTGCTTTGAGAGCATTGTCCAAACACCAACACCTCTCAAACTCTGTGAGGCTTGGTGCTGTGACCACTTCCCTGGGGAGCCTGTTCCAGCGCCCAGCCACTCTGTGGGTGAAGAACCTTTTTCCTGATATCCAGCCTAAACATTGCTTGGCTCAGCTTCATGCCATTTCCTTGAGCCCTGTCACTGGTCATGAGAGTGGAGGTCAGTGTCTGCCCCTCCTCCACTCCTCACCAGGAAGTTTTAAGTGCAATGAGGTCTCCCCCCAGTCTCCTGTTCTCCAGGCTGAACAGACCAAGTGACCTCAGCCTCTCCTCACACGGCTTCCCCTCCAGATCCTTCACCATCCTTGTGGCCCTCCTTCGGATGCTCTCCAATAGTTTAATGTCTTTCTTATATTGTGGCACCCAGAACTGTCCCCAGCACTTGAGGTGAGGCCGCCCCAGTGCAGAGCAGAGCAGGACAATCCCCTCCCTTGCCCGGCTGATGCTGTGCCTGATGCACCCCAGGACATGGTTTTCCCTCCTGGCTGCCAGGGCACTGCTGGCTCATGTTCACCTTGCCATCAACCAGGACCCCCAGGTCCCTTTCTACAGCACTGTTCTCCAAATTTTCATTCCCCAATCTGTACACACAGTCCCATCCCAGGTGCAGAATCTGGCACTTGCCCTTGTTGAAAATTATACCGTTGGTGATTGCCCATCTCTCTAATTTGTCAGGGTCTCTCTGGCCTAGGAATGGTTTGCATGCCATCAATATTCAATATCAATGTTGAAATTCAGAAAACAAATAAAATAAAATGAGACTGGGATTCACTAAGCCCACACCATTTTCAAAGCAAAGTAGAAATTGCATCTGTTTAGATGCAAATGGAATACACTAAACCCTCGCTTATGTACCCAGGCAGAAATCTGTTGAGTTCTGTAACCAAAGTTCACTTAATTGCTCACTTCTTCCAGTTAACGCACGTCACTCCTCTTCTGTGCTGCATACCAATTGAAACAGCTTTTCTGCAACAAGGACAACAGAATCCACTCTAAAACCAAGCCACAACAGAGTTGCTCTAAAGAATTTTGAAGGTAACTTTGGCAAGAGAAGCTGACTAGCAAAGCTGCTGCAAATTCAGGAGTGCTGCAAGCATCAGGAGTTAGCAAATAGCTCACCACTGAGCAAATAAATCAATGCAGGGCTGTTAAAGAAGTCTGGTCCAAGACATTTCAGGTCTGCTTGTCTTTTTCCTCTACAGCACCTGAATCAGCAAGGGACTTGGCAATTTCTGAAGACTTGTGTAAACTCAGTTAAAATAAAACTCCAGTGATGAGTTTTCCTAACCGGCCGAGAGGGAATACCTCTGAACAATAGCACAGAAATTGCAGGGGAGAAGGTAGCTCAACTGGAGGCTCAGAAGCAAGAATATTTATTACCCAGGCAACTCCCAGAGTTTGCCCTGTCATTCAGCCACACCACGAGGCTCTGAACATCCTTCATCAAAGGGGGCTGCAGAGAGGCACAGCTTTCACAGAGCAAAACTGAGCCCTTCCAAGGATTTTACCAAATTTGTGAGTTACCAACCTTTGGGTAACACCACTCATGTGTTTGCTCATAGCCTGCCCTGACTGCAAAGCAAAACAAGCTTCCTTAAACTGCTGCTTTGGGCACCTTGTCATTTGAAGCAACAAAGATGGTTTAAGCAAACACATTTTACTCTGCAATTGGGGCCAGGTAAGTACCTGTGGTCAGTTCCTGCAGCTCAGCTGCCACAGAATAGCTTTCGGCATGATCACATGAATGTCAAAGCAATCCTAGAAAATTGTGCTTTCTGGCAGAAGCTGGGCACAGCATTCTAATTTTTTTTTTTTTTTTCAACAAAACACGCATCTTTCCTTCAGAAATACCCTGGTCTTAGGATAGAATTTCAGGGTGTCCATGGGGAGGGGAGACAGGAGGTCACATTGATCAGTTTCTTTATATTTTTTTGTAGGAAAGAATGGTTAATCAGCTATATCCCAGGGCTGATGCCAAATATACCACCTCCTTAGTACTTTTGCTTTTATCATCCAATGGTTCTCAATAAGTCTGAGCTATCACTGCATTTTGCCACTACACAAACATGCTTTGTTTCTACAGGGACACTTGGAAAATTAAGAGGGATCAACAAAAAGTTGCAAATACATACTTCACTTGAAGTGCATTCAAACCCCATGTAGAGATTCTCATTTCAGATTAAAATGGCTTTAAATTACTGCTTAGTCTTCTGCCAAGAAAGAGCCCTGAGAAATGGCTCTTGCTGTGAAGAACTGTGAAGTTTAAATCAGTTTAGACTGGCTGAAAGTGTAGTTTTTATATCCACTTCACACCTGGGCATATTAAAGTGCCCACCACCAGAAAGGGAGGCTTCTGGCCACCTTGGAATGATGTACTTGGAATGAAACTCAGATCTGTCAAGATCCATCTTGCAAATATAACATCTTTCAAAACAACTTTTGCACCGGTTTTTTTTTTCTTTCTGGGTCTTGGGTAAGCTGAAGAGCTCACCACAAAAAGAAAAAAAAAAAACAAAACCAAAACCAAAACCAAAGAAAAACCCACCACCACCAAGAATCATAAAAATTCCAACTTACCTAAGTGACTCTATACACCTGTGATGAGGTTTATAGGTTTATAAACCCACTGAGGTCAGTAGAGGGACTGAAAGGTTCAGTGAACCTTCATAGCTTCTCCAATTCAGGGAGAAAGCAAGCTGAAGGGTAAGGTTTAGCAGAGGGGCAGGCAGCTGCTTTGACTTCAGCCACGTGCAGCATGTCCTACAGGCCCTGCCCTGCTCCTTCACACCCACAGGTGCTACAGGCACGGTTTCAGCTCCCCTTTGGAAAACAGGGCTCTCAAACAAGCCCAGGGGATGAGATCCTGACATCTTTCTGTATGCTGAAAGGCATAAGTTACTGATCTGTGTGGGGCTGCTTACAAGGCACCCAAGTAGGGAAGAGGAGCATCAAAATCAAGTGTCTGCTTTTAGAAACACACTAAACACACTAAAAATACACTCTGCTAGAGGAGATGGCACAACAGCTAAACCACCTGCTAGGAAAATAATACTCAATTGCTAAAATGCCTAAATACAAATATACATGATTTAGAGACTCTAATTTGGGAAAAGATAGTTGGGATGGGCAATTTTCAGGAAGAGTCATTAACATTTCAGAGATGGTAGGCACTGATTTTTGCTGCCCAGCTTCTCTTTTTGACTCCCCCGATACCTCTGCCCTGTTAACCTCACATGGGCGACAGGGAATAAGGCAAGGGGATCTCCCTCTCTGCTCTATCTGGAAACTTTTTTAGGGCACAACAGTGTCCCACTAAACAAGGATGCAAAACAGCAGCCTCAGATGCAGCACTGGGACTCACACTGTTATTGACAACCCACCTGCAGGCAGTGCTCTGGGCCATGCTGCTGGACGCCTCTGGAGCAGCTCCTTGTCTGAAGGCTCTGGGAGAAAAACCTTTCACCTTGTTCCCCTGAGCTTTCTACACCCACAGATCCCTTTTCTGGCAGTGCAATCCATCCCTCTTCATCCTGCGGGCAGCTTGCTCGTGGACAGTACACAGGAGACAACACTGAAGTTGTTCCTGTCAGGGCACAGCAGGCAGCAGTGGCTCCCTAAAGGACAGGACAGCACAAGGAGCTCATCTGCAGGGCTGAGCCTGTCCAATGTGCCCAGGAGGAGCTGAGCAGGGCCCTCAAGGCCCATCAGTGCCCCAGGGCCCAGCACCTGCTGCTCCCCTCACAGCAAAGCATCTGCTCTGTGCCCGTGGTAAAAGTCTGCATGTGCCAAGTTCTCAGCCCTTCTCTCTGCCTTCCCAGCCTGTCCTGGGGTTTGTAGATCTCAGCACAACAGGGCCTGAGCCGTGTCCTGATTTTCACTGCTGTTGACTCAAAGGGTTCCCAGATTTACCGCAGCAGGACACGTTACTGGGTGTGGAGTGCGTGTTCCTGCTGCTCCGGATTCACAAAGCAAGGGTAAATTAAGGACTGGATGCTTGTGCTCTGTCTTTCATAGCTGACAGGTGATCCCAGAGGGGTTGTGGTCCTGCATTTGAACTTGATAGTTCAGTGTACAGTGTCTTTTTTGTGTCCTGCTCGTGCAATACACTGAACACAGACCTGCTAAACAAGATCAGACAGAGCTTAAGTTCGATGTGAAATTACTTAAAATATCTACATACTGCAAGAGCTGGGAAAGTAAACAATATTACACACTTTGCTCACTAAAAAAGGCTCCAGGATAGATTTACTGTGCAAGCTCCAATCCAAAGCAATTAAAGTGAAGAAAGATTTCCTCTAACTTAAGTGCCATGGATCATAGCCCTTTACCTCCATCTTTTCACGTATCTTTACAGGAACAAGAAGTTAAAGATATACTTGCTACATCTTGCACAGACTGGAATTCAATTAACATTTTTCTGCAACAAAACTTAGAGAAGCACTTCAGAGCTGCTGCTCACAATGCAGAAGCGACTGAACAAATGATATTCTCATTAGTGCTCTGCCTTTCCCTGCTGCGCAAGCCAAATCCTTGAACACTAAAAGCACCTCAGCATCAGCTGGGTTCACAGACATCCAGAGCAATTTTTCAAGCTCCCTGACTTTTATAGACCAGGGGGGAAGGGATTTGGTGTGCTTTAATCCGTTCTATTATATGAACTCAGAAATGGTTTTCACTCTCTAGCACTATAAATTAAGCTGGCTGCAGTTATTCTATTCCTGATTATGCTGAAAGTTACTGGCAATAATTTGATGACTATATTTTCCTGTCTTTTTTTTTTCTTCTTTTCCAAATTAACCTGTGAATTTAGTTTTCCTGGTAGTATGTAAATAATGCAATAAAACCGAAGATAGTAGCCAACACATTCACATCTTGATGCCTGAAATTGTGGATGAACAAGTAAAAGCTTCTCTACTTCGTAGGTGAAATTTACTGTATTTGATTTCCAGCTCTTTAGGCTAGAAGAACATGTTGTATGAGAAAATCACATTATTTTACACTCCCTGACATTTTTTTTTAATCTAGAAGACTAGCCACCTTTTCAATGTAAGTGAATTTACCTTTGCAAGTCTCTAGACAAATACTATCCCAACCATTTTAAAGACTGGAACAACTTAGGTCAAGAATCCTTTACAGAAAAGCTTCTTCCTTGTGCAATACAAGTTACTATTAAGTACAACTAAAGACAGAAAAGGATCTGTTTTACTACTGTACTCATAAAAATATATGAAAGTAGGGAACAAATTCCATCTGCTTGGCTTCCCCTACTTCCCTCTGACCACTGAAATAATTTGTCTCCTAAACCCTGATAACAAACAGAGAGAAAGTGAGGCCACACCGGTAAGGCAACACCTCAAGTGCTGTGTCCAGTTCTGGGTCCCTCACCCCAAGAAAGAAATTGAGGGGCAGGAGTGTGTTCAGGTAATGGAGCAGGGGAAGGGTCTAGAGAGTCCTATAATGAGTTGCTGAAGGAGCTGGGGGGGCTCAGCCTGGAGAAAAGAAGGCTCAGGAGTGACCTTATCATTCTACAACTACCTTAAAGGAGTTGTGCCTGAAAGAAGCTGGGGCTCAGCCTCTTCTCCCAGGTAACAAGTGACAGGACAAGAGGACGTGGCCTCAGGCTGTGCCTCGGGAGGCTCAGGGTGGACACCAGGAAGAATTTCTTCGCTGAAAGGATAGTTAAGCATTGGAACAGGCTGCCCAGGGAGGTGGTGGAGTCACCATCTGCTCCAGGGTTGTTCTAGAAATGACTGGATGTGGCACTTCGCACGCTGGTTTAGTTGCTGGTGTTCAGGCAAAGGTGGGACTGCATGATCTTGGAGACCTCTTCCAAGCTAAATGATTCTGGATTCTGTGGGAGATGTACACAGATCTGGATTACCTCTGGATGAGTTAGGGGCACACTGTACAGTGCAGAGTGTAATACATCAGCTGCTTCTCTACAGAGTGACGGTGTTCTTGGAGTCTAACTGTGCCTCTAGTTCATGTGAATTAATAAATGTGTCTTTGATGATTTATTTCAATACAAATTACTTGCCAGTGTAAGCACAGCAGAATCCAGCTCCAGGCTGGATACTCAGGACCTTGGCAAATACCAGCTTCTAAAAGCTTCAGTAAAACCTACTTGGGATTCCATCAGACTCAAGTGCCCATGTCAGTTATTGTCAATTATTCTATCTATAAGGACACATCAGATGCACAAAAGACACTATTCTGACAGCACGACTGCCCTAAAATGATAACTTTAGTATAATGCACTTGACAATGAAAAAGCAATAATAGCTATTTTGGGGACAAAAGAAAAATACAATGGATCTGATGACTAAGTGTTCTGGTCCCCAATGTAAAAGCAAAGTAGATCCCTGTCGTATTTAACTTGATTCCTTTGAATTAAACACTTCCATTAAAGTTTCCCACACTAGCTTTAATATTTAATTATGTATTCCACCAAAGGAAAGAACAAAATCTTTGCAAAGGGGTTTTTTTGGCTTTTTTTTCTGGATGTGAAATATTTATCAGCATATCTCTTTGGACAAGTATTTTTATCCCCCAGGCAGGGAAAAAAACTTCCACGTTCAAATCGGTTTCAAAACATTTTATTTTACAGCTTGAAAGTTTTCTATACTTCAGCACCTCATGCCGTGACTTTGTTATTTCACTTGTTAATGAATGGTAATTAAATCTCTTTTGGCTGAAAAGGTTGGAGGGCTCCTGCTGCATTACAAAAACAATTTCTGAAAGTTACAAAAATGCCCAAGTGTCTAGAAATTAAAGCATAAAGTTTGCCATGTTTTGAGTCCAAGTTTTAATCGCTTGGAAGGATTTGTGTGGGAGAACAGTGTGTCCCACTGAGTGTGCACAGTCCCCCCAATCGAACAGACATAATTATGTCACTTTGTATCTACCAGAGTAAACACAATCATGCTCTTAATAATGTACATTGTGGCCACAAACTTCCTTGATCTTACTAACAACTGTAGCAAACACTGCACAAACCCCATTATACACTACCTACACAGAGAACTGCTACATATGTACATCTAAGTAAAGACTTGTTAATTTTGCATTTGCTCAGCAGGGCTTGAAACATCAGCCTATTAATTTCCCCCCTTTTCTGTATTCTCATTTCTTTCAGGTGCTTTGAGTCAGAAGATAAATGGAGTGTGTGCTTACAACTGAGGTAGATAAAAGAGAAATAACTACATATTAAGGCATTTTGTGGTCTTACAGTGCTAAATAGAGACACAATATTGAAGAAGAAATATCTCCACTATCCATTTACATCCATGCAGGCTTCTGCTGGCATCAAATGGGCAGAATTGGTACACAGTTTGTAAAAAGAACTAGGTTAATTCCAATATAAAATGTACAAAATATAAATGCAATATAAAATGCAATATAAAATGTAATTCCAGTGTAAAAATGTGTTTTATTATATACAATATACAAAATTTTCCTGAAGGTGATACAGTGATTTCAGTAGATTCTGAATCTCTTTTAAAATTACAGTTTCTCAAACAAGAAACTGGGAACAGGAATGCAACTAGACGAGTGCATTCCTAGACTGCAATTTTGGGAATGGGTCCACTCAAAGGAAAGCCCCCTACGTTGAAGTGAGGTACATCAGTTTTGAGGGGTGGTAACTTTGTCCTCATATCAACGCTGGATCGCTCCTTCTCCCTTTAAATAGAAACAAAGAAACAGAAAATTCATATTTCATTCTGCAGCCCAGAGATGTTTACAAACTAAGGAAATCTGTGTCCTCCAGAGTTTCTTTGATGCAACCACGTATCAAGAGATCATTTAAAAAGTGTTGATTAAAGCCTGCTAGCCTAAACCTCCAAGACTAGGTGTCTGTTTGGATCTAATTACAAAGCTACTGATGGGGTTTGGAATTATTAAAAATCAGAAATAAATGAGCTTTCTTTGTGCTACTCCCCAAAATGGTAAGAGCACCTCATTAGAGCAAGTATGTACATGAGCTCCATGACTTCAGATTTCTAATCACTATTCTGTTCTAGCTGGAATATGCCTGTTTCCAAACAAACAGCTACATTCATCAAAGGCACAATGTGAGATTTTTTTTTCCTTTGTTGAATTTTAATGAATATATAGTGCTATCTGTCTTCACATTTTAACAAAGTTCCAGTGATAATTGCCCTGTCTGTGACATTTGCAGAAAACGATCAGCGTGCTGCAGGTGCACTGACAGCCCCAGGGAGTTGCTCCATCTGAGAATCCAGGAGGTCTCGAATTGGATGGCCACAGGAGGAGGGAACAAAGGTTAGCTGGTTCCACTCTTACAAGGTTGGGGAGGTAAGCACAGCACTACAAAGAGGGAGGGCAATATTCCAAACTCACTGTGATATCCCTGGATGCTTCAGAGAGAGGTCCTGAGATACTTAAGATTAACCAAGTGCGCTTTATGAAGTTCTAGTTTATCGTAACAGCAGAAGTCTCAAGGCTTTACAAAGAAAGTCAGTACCATTATTTTATTTCACAGTCACTGAGATTGAGACACAAACGTGAGGGCAACCACACTTTTACAAAATCTAGCCTTGTCACACGACTATCTTTGCTCAGTCCCCAGTAAGGGAAAAGAAAATACTTCCTGGAATTATTACTTTTCTATTTGCCCCTATATAACTGTCAGGATAGGAGGAAGTTCAGAGGCACCATGTCAGATGTCTAGTTATGCATCCTTTTTCAAATTTGACCCATACAGAGGTAGGAGAATAGCCAAAAGATGGCACAGATGAACTTAACAATGAAAACCATTTATTACTGGTTTTAATTGTATCAGTGTAGCACTAATGGATATGCCAGCTGACAGCACTAAAAACTAACATTCTGTATTTAGATGGCTCATCCCATCTCACTATTGGGCTTCCAAGTTTGGCGAGAGAAAATGATCCAGAATCCATGCTCATTCTTTCCTCATGCTCCCATGGAGACAACCAACAGATGCACTCATCAGTATGGAAAACCTATGCAACTGAATACTACAATGTATTATGCAGAATTAATGTGCAACCAGCCACGTGCAAAAGCTCACAGTTACTACTGACATCCCTCAGTGCAGTTATTTACATGTACAGGACTGCTGGATTAGGTCTCTGGTGTAGATTTAAGTTTCATATTTTCTCACAAATCCTTATCAAGATCAAAATGGGATCCTGGTGCTAGAAGCAACTAGGAAAACAGTGATGCAGAAAGGGTTCAAGAAGCTGAAGTTAAAAATAGGAAGAGATAGAAAAAGAACGGCTAAGACAACTGGGAAAGGCAACATTCAGAATCAGAGAGCTGAAAAAGAGGACTTCAAATTCACAACCAAAATCTTAAACATTGAATTTTCACTTCGAACACAAAACAAAGCTGAATTCCTGCTATCACTCATATTCCTTCAGCATCACATGCAAAGCTGCATTTATTCAGTACCAAGACATTAAATTACAACTCAAAGCTATCTAGTGCAAATCAATAAAAGCTTTAGATGATAACTTTGTGTAAGGTTATCTGAGAGTATTCATTCTCTTTCATACCAGGGTAGTCAATAATGTTGTTAATGCTATTGTCCTGACAGGATCCTCTTTTTATTAGCAAAACCAGCTACACTTATTTCAGACATGATGTTAACATTAGCCAGCAAAATAGAGAATCAAGTCAGTGGTTTTCTGTCAGCTGGGATTTAAAGAAATCTGGGATTGCATGAATCAAATGGCCTTGGCTCTTTGGCCAGCATCCACACAGCAGGCACTCCCTGTCCAGCCCTGCCTGAGGCAGGAATGGTGTGGAACGGCTGTATATCAGGGAAGAGGACTCCTTGGGGAAGAACCACACTGCATAACGGTTCTCTCTATTGCAGAAAGCCAGCAATGTGTCTTGCACAATTGGCAGGTTGGAGAAGGAGGGCTGCATAAGGTTGTTTCCTTCACCAACACAAAGCACAGCCTAGAGACAGCAGGAGTTGCAGTTACCCAGGACTGGTATGCCCAGTTATGCCTCCATGTCCTTCAAAGCAGGATGCAGTCCAACAGGCTTGACTGGGCTACAAAGCAATGAGGGGCAGAGGGGGGCAAAGCCCAGCACCACCGCTCAGCTGCCACATGATGAGAGTGCAAGCCAGGGCTGGCAGCACAGTGCTGGTGCCTCCTGAGGCTCTGGTGGGGGCCACGAGATGATGCCACCCCGCAGAAGCACCACTAACAGCACCTGAATGTGCTTCCAAAACACAGATGTCACAAAGACACCAGTGCTCATCATACTACAGACATGCTTGCCCAAAAGAACAACCTGACAAGCTGCCCCAGTGGCAGATATCTATCCTGAACCTATGAACAGTGTATCCAGCACTAAATGACTTGCAATATGAAATTCCTTTCCCTGTACTACATGCCCCAGTTCAGCCACCATCAACTCACACAGTATTTTTTGTTTCACTTTAAAGCAATTATGTCCTTAACAAGTGGAGTTTTTATGACAGGAATTAATTCTAGGTGAGATATAACAACAAAATGTGGGTGAATTTCTCCTCATCTGATGAACAGAAAGAGACATGATGGCATAATACAAAATGGAAACATCAAATCTACTGTGAAGGAGACATTTAGCTGCTGGAAATGGATTATCAGGCATTATGGTAGCCTCACATATTGATCCTAAAGCTCCAGAAAGGCCATTAGCACTGCACAATTGTTGCTAATTCCAAACATTAAGGTAACATTATGCAATTTTCAGATGGACAAAAGTCACTGTTTATCACTGATTATTTTGCTAATTTAATCACCAAATCGTTTGCTGTCTGAAACAGGATTAAGGAAGAAATTATAGAGGCAATTTTGAGTTATATTCAGCAACTGTAGAGAACTGTTGGCTTTAGTGTGTGAGGAACGCACAGGCTGAGGATGGAAATGAGTGGAAAGACAAAAGGCTTTCTGTGCATACAGAAAAACTTGGTAACAGATCACATCATCTGACTGCAGAAATCTAAGAAATCTCTCTTTAAAAGTAAAGTCCACCCTCAGCACCCTCAGCAAGTTTTCAGATGACGACAAGCCAAATGGTGCAGTTGACTCACCTGAGAGATGGGAGGCCATCCAGAGGGACCTGGATAAGCTCAAGGCCCATGGGAATCTCATGAGGTTCCACAAGACCAAGTGCCAGGTGCTGCACCTGTGCCAGGGCAATCCCTGGCATCAGTCCAGGCTGGGGGATGAACAGATGGAGAGCAGCCCTGCCCAGAAGGACTTTGGGATGCTGGTGGGTGAGAGGCTGGACATGAGCCAGCCATGTGCACTCACAGCCCAGAAATCCTGTTGCAATAGGACAAGGGATAAGGGTTTTTAACTATAGGAGTGTAGATTTAGACTAGATGTAAGAAGGAAATTTTCTGTTATGAGAGTGGTGAAACACTGGCCTAAGTTGCCCAGAGAGGTGGGAGATGCCCCATCCCAGAAACATTCAAGGTCATGCTGGGGCTCTGAGCACCTCATCTGGTTGGAGATGTCCCTGCTCATTGCTGGGGAGTTAGACTAGATGGCCTTTAAAGGTTCCTTCCAATCCAAACTGTTCTATAATTCTATGCTTTGATGTCAGAGACCAGACACTAATCTGTGTTCCCTGGGCACCATCTCATTGGTATGAATAATTTAACTGGACTGTAGAACATGTTCAGCAACATCTCTGATGGGCGTTCCTATTCTGGCCATAGATCATGGTAAATCCAGACCAGACTGAAGTAACATGGAGAATAACATTCAGGAAAATTAGGCAACAAAACTGTATCATCTCAACCAAATCTGGCCACATTCTGATCAAAAGGGTCTAAAACAAAAATCTAGCTTATGCAGAAAGTTGTGTAGACAAGACTGTTGTTTTCCCATACTTCTTCTGTTGCTCCTTGCGTTTCTGAGCCAGATATTTCTTTTTCACTTCCAGAAGCTCAATGTTAAGTCTTTCAATTTCACGTTTGTATTCTTTGCTCTGTGTTTCACACATAGTCAGTTCTGAGGACAAAACCTAATAAACAAAACACAAACAGCAGGAATAGGAGATATTGCTTCACTTACACATGAGTACTTTTACAAGCACTTTCTCCTTTTATATTTGATGATGTAAGACACGATCCTTTTCTAGCATAACTCTTTTTTCATCATGATGTTTCATTTGATCTCACCTCTGTTCACCTAAAAACAACTTACAAAATAAAGGTTATGCTGTTTAACCATAATACAACACTCCAAGCTTTATGGGAATGGCATTAATAGATATATTAGCTCTTAATTTCTGGGACATAAAGCTGGGTAAAAATCCATAATTCAGGTCTTAATAAATCAGGGAATTATTTGATAATAATGGGGTTTATTCACAGGGATCCACTGCTCAGTGGAATAATTCAATCCACCCAGACAAAATAGTAACAGGCACTATAAAAATGAATAGAAAGCCACTTTCGTGTGAATCAGTAAAATTTTAAAAAAGGAGGAGCATGTATGGTGCACATTCTTTTCTTCAAAAGGATCATAGCTTGACCTGGCTCCCCAAAGTGGCATGCACACCATCATGCCACAGCATGCTGTGCCTGAAATACAAAGGAGCAATTGACTGCATTAAGGACAAATAAGGACCGTATGGAGAACTTCAAATCACGTTCAGTTTAGCTAAACTTTGGCTTCTATTTTACATTTTCTACATTGTTTTTCTTCTCCATGGAAAGCTAAGATTTGCATAACAGCCTCTTTGTTTCCTAAGGGCCCATCTGCTCCTGCATTTTTTCCTCATGGTTAGTATAGACGTGATTATGATGCAGTGAACAGGAGATGATGACTTCAACAGAGCGAGGAGCTGTAGAAGTAGATGAACTCCTGGGGAGACTGATCTCTCATGCAGGAAGAATAAGAGATCAGCTTATTCATAGAATATCACAGAATTCTATCAAAGAATCGCTTTTTAATAATGTGCTTTTCAAATTTTCTACAAGATTCTTTTCGAAGCAGGAACTCCTCCCTTCGTCTGACAAGGGGTTAGAACAGGTTCCTCCTGTCATCTCCACAGAATTTGCAAATCTAAATATACATGTACAATACACATAGCAAGAGAAGTAACAGCAACTTAAGACTGGATTCTCAATATATTCCCACTAGTTTGTTAAAAAGAAAACAAAATGTCTTTGATTTGCTTCCTAAAGATATTAACGGTTTAAGAAAAAGGGAATGAGAATAAGCTGAATGAAAAGCTGGCAGTATCCCAGAATGCCCATGCAAAAAACATATTTACAGCATTGTGCTGCACCCTCATATTGTAATAAGACCTTTCCTCTATTTTAATGTGCAAAAGAAAGTTTGTTTGCTGCTCTGTGCTGTCCCTTGAGGAGATGCTGTGATAACCTTGCTTTCCTGGTCTAATAGAGTAGGGCAGGCACACTGCTCACTGAAGATCTCCCTGCAGCCCCTCTGCCAGGCTGGCAGCCCTCCCCCAGGGACAGTGAGCACCTCTTACTTTGATCTGCTTCGTCTTCTCCCGGAGAATGTTCCGGTACTGCTGCAGCTGCTCCGTGGCTTCGGGCCCAGGCTGCCGGGCCAACACGTGCCTCAGCTCCACATACAGCTTCTCCTTTTCCTAACGAAGAGACAAGAGGGAGAGCTCCTATTAAACAACTACGGCAGCGGCACAGCCTGAGAGGAAATCAACCTCACTGAAAACTGCAACTCAGTCAGGAAGGTATTTGGAGAAACAAATCTGCCTGTGTGTCAGGCTTTCCTCACTAGCCATAAGGTATTTAAAGTTGTTGTGATAGCAATGGGAGGGCTCATTAAGAGAAACATCCAGCTACTTCAAACCACGAATGAAATGCTCTTAAACACCATCACTAGTGAGCACAATCTACATCAGCAATTACTGGAAGAGTATCCAGGGCTGGGAAATCAATCACTAGAAACTGTGCTTATTGCAATCTTCCTTCTTATGAGTCACATTGCCTTACATTAAGGATCACAGCTTCACCCAACAGGATGTGAGCTGGCTATAGAAATGTCAGCAAAGGACTGTACAAACGAGTAACTTCTTCCAAAGAAAATCCTGCAAAGCACATGTAGACACACACAGAGACTTTTATATATATATAACCTTTCAGTTTAACTGCAGGGGCTCTGGGAGAGGGAAAGAAATTATAAACAGCAACAATTATGACTAGCACAATTACCAAATATTTTTTCTTTGTCATGTGTCTCCTCTTCCTTTATGTTGGAACAGTAATACTTGTGGGAGTTGGATATTGCGATGCCTGGAAAGAAAGTTCACCACGGACCCACTTACAGCTTTCTGTACTGAAATGCTGCTTTCAGCTGTGTTTTGAGAGTGTACTTGTATTCAGTCTGAGGAATAATGCTCTGAAAAAAGCCACCTTGATAGTTTTGCACATCACAATAGTTTTAGTATCTACCCTGAAAAACTAAGATCATTAAATAGTATTATTTAATAAGATCACATCCTTTTCTGGTACATGGAAAACTGGACTTAAAAAGGAGACTAGCAGACAAAGGATTTAACTGAGGAAGACAAAAATGCCAAGAAGGAGGTAGGATAGGTGATTATTTACACTGGATTTGACAAAAATGCTTTTAGCTGCCTTTTTTTATAAGCTCTCTCTACAACTCTTACCACAGAATTCTTCTGCTGATGTGGGAAACGGTGCCATCACATCACCTAGAATTGCTACATTTGGTCTTGCTCAGTGGTTGAGCCAGGATTTTCAGAAGCGGTTTGCGATTTTGAAGATGTAAAATTTTAGGTGTCCAGTCTTCAAGAGCATAAGGAGTCTGGAGTTTTTAGACCTCATCATTTTCTCAAAACTATACACTACAAGGGTCACAAGTTGGGACCTCAAAATGGGATCACTTCAAATCATGCATTACTTTTGCAAGCATTGTCCTTAAACTCTGCAGATTACTGAGGAAGAGTTCCTTATAAATGAAATTGTTTTGAGTTTATCCCGGGAAAAATCAAAACCTCCTGAGACTCAGAGCAAGGTTTGCATAGTGGCAAAAACTAAATTGATAATTCCTTCTGAATAGAGAGTTATTATGCCACTTCATCGTGGTATTTCCATTACCAGCTTTTCTTTCTGAGGAAGTAAGATTTTACTGCAAGGTAAAAACAACGGAAAAATTGACCTTGTCAAAATCTGGCCAGTCAATATTAACATTTCAACCCTGAATGTATCATATATTTGTATTTTGGAATAGTGTAATGGTAATTTGGATAAATATGGGGCAATTGATGTATTGAAGGTCTTAAGTGCAGTTGTTTTCCAATTTTTTTCTCTCCCTACCCTCTACAATGGCCAACCAAGCTCTTCAAACACTGTGCAATGGTGTGTATAATAACCTCATTTAGAGACAAAGCATGCAGTTCTATTATAAGGAGAATCTATTTTATGCAGCAGACACTCGTTAGGTACCCAAAGTATATTGTATCCATAATCCAACAGAGGCAGAACCAGATGTCTTATAATGCCTATCCTGTCCTTCCTTGCTAAGCACTGTCCATCTCTTTTACATCTAGTCAATTACTTTGTCACTGGGTTAGAAGCACCATATGTCAGCAAAACATTAAAAGAAACCCCTCGATACTTCTTTCCTCCTCAGCAGAAGCTTATATTCACAGGTTGGCATTTCTATAATTTCTGAAATTTTACCCCAATGTACAAAAGAAAAAATTTTAAAAATCAATTAATTTTAATTAACTTAAAACCAGCAACCACAAGAGTAAATCTATGTGAGTCACAAGGTGCATGTGCAGGTACTTCCATCTCTACACATAAGAAATCAGAAATGACCAAGAAAAAAAATATCAGCACAAATTCATAAAGAAAAGCTTTGTTTTCTGTAATAGATTAAGTCAACCTATTATGACTGGGTTTCTTTGGCTTGTCCCAAACTGCCTCCCCTGACATTTGCCTCCATCCTCACACCAGACTGCCATCACAACACACATCTTGCCACAGTTCCGAGGTTGTGAGATCAAGGAACTTAGAGTCGCAAACACACTGCGAGGCACAACTCTCCTTGAGGTGAAGGAAGATTCATCAAATTTCTGTAAATCCATGCTGTTAAGCCTTCACCAGTAAAACTAATGTACCTGTGTTCACATCAGGTCTAGGCCAGTAACAAAGCTTTTTACAGGATCCTTCCACAGTGAAATTCCCATGGAATTCAGCAGATGTTCGACTGTAGGACTGAGCCCATAACAACAACAAGCTTCAGTGGTTTATGACCTAAACTAAGACAAGATGATGGTGGAGAGATGATGGCACATTCATTTTCTGTATGTAGGGCACACTGGGACACTCAGGCTGAGGATTAGAGTTAAATTTCAGGCATTCCAAAGAGAATTTCAGCACCTCTGTGAATACCTGTTGTAAAAATTCTGCAAATAAAATTGCACATTATTTTTAGAACAGCCCTTCCTGTCTTAGGTTTGTTTCCCAGGGGATCTCCAAGGAGCTCACAGATCTGCCTGTAGGCCCAGCCATGACAGTAATTTTCTTCATCCCCAAGTCTCTCACCATTAATTTGGAGAGGGAGAGCGGGGAAGTAAGTGGTGCTTTCTCCTAAATTTAACTAGGTGCTGTCTCAGCCATATTCTGTGGTTCTGCTGGCCTGCTTGCTCTACAGCAAATTGAGGAGAAATTATCTTCTTCTGCAGAAGACTGGCTAGCAGCTGGCAAATTCCAGTTGATTCTCCAGGATTAGGTGGTCACACGTTGGCTCCATCTACAGCAAGAACAATCACTTTTGCCAGCAAAACCCTACTTCAGAAGCAGCTATAGCTGCTGACCAGCACAGCCCCATTTGCTTTTCCATGTGAGAAGGACCATCAGTATCATTAGACACACTCCCAAAGTGACAGCAAGGCATTCACACCCACAGGGAGTGGGAAGCATTCACCAGTCCCAGGCTGGGGTACAGCCATGCACCTGGTATTAGCTCTAAAGATGTGACCCCATTTTGTGTCATCCTGTCCTGCACCATGGTACCAGGAAATGGCACATCTTGTCAGTTAGCCCAGGGTTTTATTCTGAACCAGAGACGATGAGTGACCATACATTTAATGAAGATGTATTCACAACAGAAATAGGTCCTGAAGTCCCAGCTTCCTCATTTTTATCAGCCTGTCTTTACAAACAGATAATTCAACAAATTTACCTGGCATAGCAGCACCCCAAGAGCCTTCTCCACCAGACCCACAAAAATCCTATTGTGCACTAAAAGCCTTCTATCATATGAATTAGTAAAAAAAACCCAAAAAAACCCCAAAAACTCCCCCCCCCAAAAAAAAAAAAAAAAAACAAAAAAAAAAAAAAACAAAAAAAAAACACCCCACACACAAAAAAACAAAAAANAAAAAAACCACACACACACAAAAAAATCCAAAAGTCTTTGCATCAGTGTAAATTTCATTTATGTCAGGTCCTGTCTCCAGCAATTGAGCAAAAGAAAAAACTCAACAAGATGTAGTGCAAAAGTGTACAATATAGTGTATGGCAGCAGTCCCCAAAACATGCAACCTAAATAAAAATCCTAATTCTAATTAGTAAGGTGGAGAAAGCAATATAGTAACCGTGCAAGCACTCTACAGTTCCTCATGACTTTGGTGGGGATAACAAGTCAGTCAACGTGCCACGGGGGGTTTCTTGTTTATTGGCACTATAACCAAAATGTCAGTGCTGTGCAGAACTCCAGAGGCATTTTGTTTATGATGCCATGCAGCAGCAGAGCATCCTTAGGGGTGGTGATTCCTCTTCATAAGTGTTAAACAGGACACGGAAATCTGGATTAAATACATACACAGACATACACATCTAGTCACAGTCATTTTAGCTGTGTAAGCCCTGCATTTATTTGTTGTTGTGTATACCTAGCAGTAGCTGTTGGCTCAGGACATCTATCTTGAAAAGTTTTATGAGGTAAAGAAAAAAAATTAGCATATGGTGACCTTCACAAATTTTATAATAACAGAAGAAAGTTGCCTCCAGCACTATGAGAAATGTGCAGTATAAACTTTCTCTGTAAATACTTTCCAAAAGCTCCTGCTCTTTCTTGCCTATTCCACATCCATCAGCAAACACCCTTGCAAGGATGCAGTTCCCTAGAACAGCTTCTGTTTTCATCATCACCTAGACACTTCTTTAACTGTCCAGTGTGACTTTTTTATTGGGTAAATTAACTATGTTTGAAAGAGGACATCGAGGCCCTTTCACAGTGTGGCAACACTAACGCTGCATTAGACGTTTTGGGTTTTCCTGTGAAAACCACCACCTTGAAGGAAAGGCTGGAATAATCCCATCTTTGGTGAAATCTGCACCACTCAAACTTGTCTTGTAACTTATTTCTCTAGTTGATAATAATGCTTCTCAAGAGCAAACCTGTCTCCTTTGGCACAGAGCAAACTGCATCAAATTGACTGGCGTTTTCAAAACAGCTTAATGAGACAGTAAAAAAACACCTTGGAGCACCCTATAAGGTCTTCACCCTTGACTGTTTTTTGCAACAACAAGAGCTGAATTCTGCAGTATCACCATCTTCCAGGAACACCAAAGTATGAACATTTTCACCTGAAATGCAACTGCAACATATTTTTATTATTATTGCTAGGAACTGTTACTATCAGATCTTTCTTAATAAGGGTGTAGGAAAACAATTTTTTTTCCAATGAACAGACAACTTACATATACTCCTCTCCTTTCAACTTCTGAACTCTGAGACACAAGGTTAATAATCTATCCAAAGAAAATGGCATGGATGTGTCTTGCTGAAATAACAGCTGCAATATCCTTTTTACTATTGACATTACACAAGAGTTTATAAAATCATTAATCAGAGTAGTTAATTTAATCATAGTGTTTCTACTTTACACTGCAGAAGATTATCAATTCATTATCTCCTGTTCTATATGTATGAGCAGAAACACACACACATACACACATGAAAGTGAGCTGTTCCTTGAAGGTGAGAATTACCCCTGACATAACACAGATTGATGTAAATATTCCAACTATTTTCACAGTGCCTGCAGCTTGTCAGCTGGGTTGAAGAGAGCTCTAAACAAACCTTTGTTTCGCATTCTAGTAGCAGTTTGTCTTAAAGTGACCTGGAGGAGATCAGAGGTTGATACAAATCTCATCAACAAGGCTTCTAAATATTCTAAGTGAGTAAGTCTACAAAGCAAATGATGGAGAACCTTTTACTGTATAATAATTACTTTATACAGGGTTCCAAGCTAAAATAACATTAAGTCACTTCTTCAGATCTAAACTATTTGACTTAAAACCTCTGTATTTTAATGTCAATGTAACAGCATGCATTCAGCTATTCAATAGCCATTTAGATTTTTTAAATTTTAGATTAATCAAAGGAGAATTATCACAGCTCTGTTGATAATGATTAGGTGTTCCTGCAGGTGAAAGCTTGGGATGAGGATTCCCAGTAGACCCAGCTTCTGTTCTCACTTCAGACTGATCTGACAGATGACCTCAAAGGGTCAGAGAGATTGCAGAGCTCCTTCTAGAAATACCTATTTTTAAGTTACCCACCTACATCTCTTTAATCACCTGCTTGACTTAGATCCTTAGATTTCTCTGAAAGATGAGAGCACTTTGCTTCAAGTCCTTTGGTGTTCTGGAATTGTTACCTCTGAACAGCTGTCTCAAAGTCAAGCCACCACTTAAATCTACAATACCTGTCTAACAAGGCAGTAAAGCCTACATACATCTTTCTGACAGGATAGCAGAGTTCCTCTGCATATGTCAAGTATGTCTTCTCAGGGAAGAAAGACCAGTCTCCTGTTACACTTCAGAACCTATTAAGAAATAACAGTACATCTAAGAAACACACACAGCAATTCTGAAATCATGGATGTTTTAATGCATGGCTTCCTTCAGACTAACTGTAATTAGAGCTGAGCCTCTGCTATTCTTCAAGAAGTTCTGTTTCAGCTCCCCTTGCCTGTTTCTTAAAATTCAAAGAAACAGAAACAGGACTAAAGGAAGGGGAAAGACAGTGAATCCTAACGTTCATGTAAAGACAACTGCTGTGCCCAAATGTCTCACCCCCTGTTTAAGATTAGAGCTGTGTCTACTTAGGCATGGGAAGTCTTGAGCTCCGAGCCTCCAAGATGTGCAGCAATTGGCTGACTGATGCACCCCACTTGGCAGAGACTCTCCCTGCTGAGGCGCGTGGCTCCTGTGCACTCAGCAGCACACCTCTGTGTGTCTCAGGAGAAGAATGGAGAAATGGAATTCTTTCTACACCTGCTTGTGTCCTCCTGCATCCCATTTTAAGCCAGCCTTCTAAAAAAACCCAACCAGCCACAGTGACTGCCTGCCTTCCACGAACAGCTGCAAAACAGCCTTAGCTGCAGCATCTTTCTGCACGTGTTCCCTCAACAACAGCACTGTTCACAGTAAGAATGAAAATAACAGAACTGGAATAGAACAAATCTAGTCTGTCCCTGTGGAATGACCTTTTTTTTGTGGGGTTTTGCTGTCGTTGCAACTGTCATACAAGATACTAATCCATCACTGAATAGGATGCTGTAGATTGTCCGTATCTTGCTGCTGAGGGAAGAGCAGAACATCCCTTGTCTTAACACAAGAACACCTGCCAAAGGGTGAATCTAAACATCTAGCTCTGGGCCACCCTACAGAATATGGGCTTGTGAATGTATTGCTGCACTGCTGCTGCACTCCTCCAGTATCCCAGCTTCTCTAGCAGATTCTGGATGGCTGACAGTCAGTATCGGATTGCTACAGCACAGCAAAGTCTGTGCGCTGCAATGTATTCAGTCAGCACAGCGAGTCATTTATTTTCCCTTAACAAGATAACTGGTTGATTAATATACTTTACCCTGGGGTGCACAGCAGATTTATTTCCTTTTCAGATACATGCTGAACACAGGAATGAGGAGTAAACAAGTTTGTTTTCAGTTATTTGTTATTTACTGGAACAATTCCTGAACTTTTTACCCAAGCTTTATTCTAGCAAACTGATGTTGAAGCGAAGGGCAATTCCGACTAAGAACTTTAGGATTGGGTCATTTTACAAAATATTTTCAGTCTAATGATACAAGGTATCCATGCTCAGGATTCTGGATTCAAACCAAACATAATGCATTTGAATAAAACACTTTGGTGATCACTATTTCTGTTTTGCTGATGCAGAGTACAGATAACAGTGTTGTGTCTCAGATTCTTATATGGTATCTTTGTTTCAGTATCTGAATGGAATTAGATCTTTATTGTACACAGGCTGAAGAACTGCTTCCAGCCAGTGCAGTGATCCTCTTATTCTACAAGAGTTCTGGACACAAAGAGTTATTAATGAATTGCCAAAGTTCACTAAAAGTCACTGAAGACACACAGGAATGAAACTCAGTCTCTCAATCCCCCAGGACCACCATGCTGGTACCTGTGCCAATACACCTGGTATTTCAGAAATACCAGGCCTGGACTACAGCAGCAGGTTACAAGTGTGGGAGAAAACTCACAGTAAGTCACAGTGCTCTTGAAGACAACAATCTCATCAGGTATGCTAAACTTCGTGGACTGGGGGTACATATATTAGAAAGCAGGACACAAAATTATGCTTGACATTCATCTATGAAGGATAGTATTTGTGCAATTAAATCAATCTTGCATGATGTAGAGGGATGACATCTGATGACCCACTAGAGTTCTCTTTCAAGCTCAAACTCAAGTAAATATATCAATTCTCTTTAAAAACTTGTAAAACAGATGCAGCATTCACATATACTTGCCACCTATAAACCCTAAGGGATTTTTACTCTGCCTGCAACTTCCTCAGCTTTGTAAATGACATCTGAATATTTCTGACCAAAACATCGTTAGATGAGCTAAAAATGGTGCAGATCCCCAGAAGTTATTTTCTCAAATAAACTTGCACCTTGCTTCTGTCCAAAACTATTTATCACAGGAAAACTGTTTTGTTTATGAGGGCAGTGTAGTTCTGCAACGATTCAGTAAAAATTATCTCTTCCATTAAGAAAATTGTTCACCAAAAGTATTTTGTTTGATCACTAGGTAATCTACTTTGCTTCCCATTTCTCAGTGCCAGAAATATTTGCACTATTTTTACTGGAAAATTATTTGCCCACCCTAAAGAGAAGCCAATTATCTTCACCAAGTGACATTAAAGCGATCAGCATACTTCCTACCCATTTTTTCAAAACCCTGTTTAAACAAACATACAAAAAAAAAAGGCTATTTCTCTGGAAGATTTTATTCTCTTCCATTTGAATTGCAACATATGTGGGAGGAGGGAAAGAATTTAAATGTCAGTGTGTTTTTAAGAGCAGTTTATCATGCTGTAAATTTGTATAGCATAGAACATCTTCTAATTCTAGATGGACTGAGATTAGAAGGTCTAAAATAAACTAATGCGCCAAGAAGTGCATTGGAAATATGCAGAAATAGAAATCAGCTCCTTTCTGAGAAGAGCTAGGGCAAGAACTGAACATCCCTCAGGTATCTATCGAGTTATTAAAGCTTACACAAAACTTTCAGGCAGATATGTAGACCCTCAAGAGACCTTCACACAGGTGACTCATACCTTTCATGTTTTTGAGATATGATTCCTTACTAGATCATCACAGGATTGCATACGAGCCCTGGTAAATTGCACCAAGATTTAACACAATTATCCTACAATTGGCTCAGTGTGAGTGATTCTACCCTACTCACAGAACCCTACTGGCTACACAATCAATTTTTTTAAAAATGAAATAATTAAATTAATTGGGAAAAATTATCAGTGTCAGAACAAAAGACACTAGAGATATTCTAATTGCATGGAAAAATCATCGTGCCAGGCACAGAATCACTGAAAGACAGTAATCCTTCAATTTAAAACCAGTATTAAATACGAAACATCTCCACTTAGAGCCAAAGCTAAAATCCTCACTCAAAGTCCTAGTTTAGCAATGAACCTTTCAAACACAACAAAAGGAAAATAAAATAATGGCACAAGAAGGAAAGAATCTAAGCGTAGTCCTGAAGGATGACTTGATGCATTAGGTACCTCCATATGTCACTTCATACTGCCTTGGAGATTCCAGTTCAAGTAAGTTTCAGGGTATTGGACTGAAATTATTTTGATGGCACTAATTCAGTAGACTGTTATGCATCATAACATTGAGCTGGTAATGAGATTTTTTTTTATCCATCACAAGTTAGAACTGGGTTGCAGCCAGAGTTCATGGGCACACATTATTTTTTCATTTGAAAAAAGAACAGAGCTTGTCTTTGGAGTCTAAATCAAGGCAATTCTTACAGTGTGCCTTTGACACATCAGCCTAATTCTGCACGACACTGGGGAAGTAAACTTTTTCTTTACGATTCATATCCAGCTGAAAGCCAAAAAGTAAATGTTAGGCCTGATTCCTTACAGTATTTCTCATTTCTATATTTCAATACAAATACCTTGAAATTCTGGTCACCAACTTAGAACTGGAGTCATAACCTCAAACCCCACACTCCACCAGGTAGTTTTCTCTCTGATGTTTCCTTAAGGTACATAGCAACACTTAAGTTTTTTGTAAGGACAGGAGGGCATTTTTCTGCCTTTCCCCCCCACTACACATCAGGAACCATTTGATCAATGGTTAGAAGTTTTGGCAGCTTAGCTTTCTCAGTTAGAATCTCAGAACTTCAGGTTGGAAGTAAATCTCATGGATCATATGGTCCAACCTTTCTTTCACGCTCACTTGCTTACGTTGGTGACCAATATAGATCTATGAGAGCAAAAAGGAAATTTGTTGTCCCTTTAATGGGACCACTCATGCAAGGGGGCCAGGATTAGATCTTAAATTGACACCTTTTAAATCTCTGAATCATAGAATACAGGATTGTAAGGGGGCCTCAAGGATCATCTGGTCCAGCCTTTCTCAGCAAAAGCACCATCTAGACAAGATGGCCCAGTACCCTGTCCAGATGGATCTTAAAAGTGTACAGTGTTAGGAAAGGCACCACTTCCCAGGGGAGATTATTCCAATGGCTTCCAACTGTTCTCATTGTTAACAACTTTCCTCTCGTGTCCAATCAGAATTCCACAGAAGTAACCTGTACCTATTACCCCTGTCTTTTCCATGAGATTTTTTGTAAAAAAGAGAGTTTTCATCTTCTTTTTAACCATCCTTTAAATACTGGAACATGGTTATAGGGTCTCCCCTCAGCCTTGTTTTCTCAAAGCCAAACAAATCGAGTAGCCTCAGACTTTCCTCCTATGGCAAGCTTCCCAATCCTTTGATCATCTTTGTGGCCCTTTTTTCGACCCACTCCAGCCCGTCCACATCTTTTTATGTAGGAGGGACCAAAACTGAACACAGCATTCCATGTGTGGCCTGACAAGTGCTGAGTAGAGTGGAAAAACCTCTGCTAGTGATGCCCTTGTTGACATAACCTAGCAGAACCCTGTTGCCTTTCTCTGTTGCAGCAGCAAAATGTTCACTCATATTGAGCTTGTTGCCCACCAGGATGCCCAGGGCCCTTTCCAGAGAGCTGCTCCCCAGCCAGGCNTTCGACCCACTCCAGCCCGTCCACATCTTTTTATGTAGGAGGGACCAAAACTGAACACAGCATTCCATGTGTGGCCTGACAAGTGCTGAGTAGAGTGGAAAAACCTCTGCTAGTGATGCCCTTGTTGACATAACCTAGCAGAACCCTGTTGCCTTTCTCTGTTGCAGCAGCAAAATGTTCACTCATATTGAGCTTGTTGCCCACCAGGATGCCCAGGGCCCTTTCCAGAGAGCTGCTCCCCAGCCAGGCAGATCCCAGCCTGTCCTGTACTCCTGGATTGCATTTCCCAGCTGGAAGGCCTTACATCTGTCCTTGTTGAACTTCACTCTTTTAAGGCATTGTTGCTATTTCACTTCTCCTATCTAACAGCAGGCCAATATCCTCCGTTTCTGCTCATTGTTTACATACCTGAAGAGCTCTTTTTTGTGGTTTTTGACAACTCTGGCCAATTTCAGTTCAGTTAGTGGTGCAACTCCTTTGTGCTGATATGTCTATCCCAGCTACTGCCTATGCAATTAGATGCAATTTTACTGGCTAGCAAGTCTTCTGCCATTCAAGAGCCACTATAACCTAAATCAGAAAAGTGACTTTTGCTGGTAGAAATGGGGCTTTTAAGCGTAGAAAAGGCCTAGAGCTCAATATACTCACCCCTTTAATTGAGGGCTGAGAGAACTGCTAGCTTGAGCTGCAAGATAGGGCATTAATCCGGTGCTTCCAGAGGAAGTCAAATCCTCCAGGAAACAGATAGAAAAGCACCAAGTCCTACTACACTATAAAAAGCTAAAAAGAAAATTTCCCTTTTCATTTTTGGATGGAAAAATCCCTTCAAAAGGCTGACTTCATATATAAATGATAAAGGAGCAGTAAAGAAAGGATTGCATTTTGGCAGTGGATTTTGCAGTTCACCTGTAAGTTTCAGTGCATACAAAGCACTCTCCCAAACTACCTCTGCTGAAATCTCTCTAAAGACAAGATGACAGAGGAACAATAATGGGCAGGTCAAAACAGACTTTTAGGGATTCTACAGTCATTAGTTTCCTGAAGAGAATTGCAGTTATTTTTTATGAAAATAGACAATTCTGCCAAAAAAATCCCCAGCTTGGGCTCTCTACCCTACATGTAACATGCAAGTAGGCTATATTCTCAAATCCAAGTAGAATCTACACTGGGCACCAAAAATAAATAAATGCCACATTTGAGAGGGTAAAATAAATCTCAGCCATTTTGAAGATGTAAAGATAACGTCTAAGATAAAACTCATCTGGGCATTAAGAATACCAAAATAAAAGTAGAGGATAGGAAAGTATTCTCTTATTTTTCATAGCAGGTTGTCTGATGAGAAAATCTCTTACTCAGCATTTGAGCATACATTTCTCTTATGGGGAAGCTACTTGAGCACTGTGAGAGTAGTGAAGAACTTAGCAGAAGCATGCCTCATGAAACTCCCAAGCTAAGGAAAGAAATGATTTTCAGAAGGACTTGGCTCCCATAAACTGGGCTAAAAAAACTCCCACGAGATTAAAAAAAAAAGGGATTTTATATAATAAAGGGGGGGAAATGAATAACAAATACATGGAAGCAAATCCCCAAGCTCCTTCATTTCTTGGGAGAAAACTTTGATTTCAATAGCTGCCAACCTGTGTAAACCCACATGGTAACACACTGTTCTAAAGCAGATTTCTTTATGAAACTATAGCACCAGCTCTGAGAAATAAAGATGCTTATGTGTATGTTCAGACACTATAGCAACGAGCACCTCAAATTGGCTAGAACAGCTCTACTACCAAGTTAGCACAAATAAAATGAAACATCTGCCTATTTTGAGTGTTTCGCTACTGAATTGAGTCATGTCTCTAATATATTCATTCACACACCACTATAAGAATGGAAATTATTTTATTCCTGTTTTACTTGATGTGAGGCGTGCAAAAGCTAAGTAGCCTGCCCAAGGTCACAGAGAGAGTCTCTTGCTCTCCCCTCCCGATGTCTCAAAATACCTGAAATGGAACTTTGCTGGAGACAGCAGCATCCCTTCAATTCCTCCTACTCTCTGTCACTGGGACAGTCAGTTCCCTGGAGGGATCAAAACTTAGCTCAAAACTTGGCTCAATGCAAGGACATGTGGGTGCTATCGGGCTGTAATCTCTGAGTCAGATACATGAGCTAATCATGCCTTTTGCCCTCGCACTCTCTGAACTATGAGCTCAAGACACAGTCAGCACAGCATCACATCCTGACTGCCCAGTCCTGGGCTTTGACTGCTGACAACTTAAAACAATAGCGATTAAAAATACGTATGTACAGAAAAACAATGCTTTCACTACTACATGCAAGGCTTAAATAAGACATTTGTCTTTGCCTCCCTAACAAATAATCCAGGTTGCACTTCCTTTTACATTTATGAACAATCTTCCGAGATGACTGACAAAAGAGGTAACTGACATATAATGTGAATCTTTATGCTGTTACCCATTCCAAGACATGCAGCTGAATAAAATTCTGCTCAGTGAGACATAAAATCAAATTAGAGGAGTTCACTCTGAAGAGAAAGAACTAAATTTGAAACAAATAAAGCAGTGCATAATTCACTTTTAATGGGATAAGTTCCTAAAACCACACTAATCATAATCCTAACAAGGTAATACTTTCCACTGCAAGTTTACCACATCACTGCTCAGTACACAGCAGAGCAGTAGAGCTTCAGTCACGTGAGGGATTTACCCCACATACAACGTGAGCAACTGTATTTTTGCAGTCAGGATTTGCAGAGCACTCGTGTTTATTAATAATTATTCCTTATGGCCTTACAACACGTGTCATTCACCCCACACGTGTTCACTAAGACCTTCACCCATCAGTGAGATCTCCTGGATAACACACAAAGCCCTGCAATATTACTCAACAGTTTAGAAAAGAACCAAAAAAATGCTCTATCTTGACTGCACAAATTCAGAAGGAAGGTAATGACTCAGACAGGTAAACTGGCTATCCCTGAA
Organism: Melanocharis versteri; assembly: GCA_013397845.1. Taxonomy (NCBI): domain Eukaryota; kingdom Metazoa; phylum Chordata; class Aves; order Passeriformes; family Melanocharitidae; genus Melanocharis; species Melanocharis versteri. Next base: position 2,829,854 of record VZTG01000491.1, read on the forward strand.
GTAACATTTCCTATGTTTAGAAAAAATGCCATTGGACTTTTATTGACCATAAGTATTCAAGACCTTGGGTTTGGATCTGATTTTTAAGACAGCATTTTTCATCAGCACAGCAGCTCACAACTGCGAGAATGCCTGAATTAAAAGAGAAAGTATGACCACCTGCTTTGCAGCTACTCTTCGATGTAGCATCTCAGGATGTCCACACTTATCTGGTATACGAGAGCTGATACCTTATAACCCAAGACGCTGTGGCTGCAGGGCACAGATAAATCAGAAACAAGAAAAGACTTTAGTAATTTCCCTAACAAAGGAAATCTTTTTACACTTTTATTAAAATGTTCAACTCTGAAAAGCTGTTCTAGCAAAACCCAACATTCAGCATGCTGCATATTCACTATCTCTCAGCATATGTCTGATCCAAAAAATGTGCCCTGATGACTGGTTAAGAGAGATTTTTGCATGAGATTTTAGAGTCAAGCTGAGTTTTTCCCGTATTGTCAGCAATCTAAATTTTCTGACTGAAACATAGCAAATCATTCTTTTAATCACATAGCATGGATTGTAGCTTGCTTCTACATCTAAAGTTTTAAAGAAATGACAAGTTAGAAACAATGAAAAAGCTAATAAAAAGGATATGATCAAATGCACATCAGGAGCAGGTAAAGTAAGCAGATGCTTTTCTACACTAATCTATACACTGTGATCCTTAGCAAAAATTTCCATTTATATATCCAGCTGAAACCTTGTTGCCAGCACTTTTATTTAAAAGACCATTTAACCAAAAAGTAAAAAAAAAAAAAAAGACAGAGCTACAGTGCATACAATACAAATGGAATTATTTTTCCCTTACAAAAACATTACGGCTCTGCATGAGTATGCAGCAGGGTGAATACCCTACAGATCAAACTGCAGGGTGCTGACACTGGGCTCAACCATTTCCTCACATGGGTTATTTCGAAACTCCAGAGGTGTTTTTAATACTCCGTATTCAACACACAAGGGTTTTTGTACCCTATTTTATTAATACTCTTTGACGTGAGGGAATTTATGCTACATAATATGCACATTAGACACAGATACAAGCTTCACCTTAAACAAATATCCTATTTGCTAGCATGATGGCCACACACACGTGAAAAAAGATTATGCATGGCAAGCAAGAGATTAAGATAATTTTAAAGCTGATACACCCAATGGCTATGCCCTTGTTATGGGGCAAGGTGTGAATGAAGATGACTGCAAGTGAGGAAATGTGACTTATGCAAGCAAACATAACACGAGGATAGCAGTCATTCTCTGACCTAGTAAGTTTGTATCCCTCAGTCTGCAGTCTCCAACACTGAGTATGGGGGATGTTCTGCCAAGTAGGCACAGGCCAGGCATCAGCAATTCCCCCACTCCTGCAAATGAGCAGTGACTGAACTGAGCTGAGCTGACTTCCAGGAGAAACCCATAATAAAAAGATGCTGAATGCCTTTAACCATGAAGGATTTACTAGGATGTAAAAATAAAAGAACTCTCTCAACATACAAATTACATTGAGGGAACAAAATTAAAAATTCCTGAAATTGGAGCTAAATTGCTGCTGTTTCCTGTAATTCTAAAGTTCAGTCAGGAGCAAATCCTACACTATCTTTCAAACAATTCAATTCAAATCTTTCAAGCTGCCCAGAAGGTGGTCTAGTGAAGCCACCCTCCTGGTGTGTGAAACTCAGCTCTCTCCAGAAAGCTGATGTTACTGTTCTGTTCATCCCTTTCTGCTGGAAGTGTTCCTCAGGCTCACTCCGTCACCACAGTAGTCTGGAATTTGGTAACATCAGTTTAGTAAGTTATTAGCAAGGGTTTTGTTTTTGTGAGTATCAGGGTATGATTTTACAAAAGAGATACTATCATCATACCAAGGACAACCAGTCCAAAGAATAATCAAATGCCTTGTACCAGGTTATCCAGACACTCAGCAGAAGCAGCTCTGCTAGTACACTTAATTTGTGATCACTGTGCCAGTGAGCTATCCAGTAGCACATAGGAAATGAGCTGGGGGTTGTCCTCCATCTCTGGTTACCTCCTCGTACCCACACCCTGCTATGAAAGAGCCCTATTTCAGCCATTGTGGAGGACTCAAAACACTGTGGAAAAACAGAAAAGAGCTCAGAAATGTCGATGTTAAATCCCTGAACACAATGTGGAGCATAGTATTTTTGGCCTTCACTATTATTTCTCCAAGGGAAACCTTCATTTCAGCATTGTTACACAGGAACATGGTGCCTGAATTAAGAACACAAAGGAACTCATTAGCAATTTGAGCTATAATAATTAGATTTTATACAGACAAACTCTGTCTTAAATCTAGAAAAATAATTTTAAAAAAGTAGAGCTGTCATAGAAGGACCATTGCAGAGACAGAAAGATTACAGCAATGGCTAGTACAGTAACGTAGGCTCAAATACCTACTATTTCAAAGATTTTCTTGGGCAGGCAATTTAATACCTCTATATCTCAGTTCTTCAGCTGAAAATAAAGATAATAGCAAAATGAGAGCATACTAAGGATAAGGCCAGATACGCAATAGAGTCTATGTAAAATCTAACAGATTTGGGTTTGTGCATGGGTAAAGCACAGTAAATTTGAAGCTATTTTTGCTACATTTTAAGCTAACTATTTCACAGACAGCATTTCAGTGCTATGCAACAAAGATCATACTTTTCCAAGCAGAGGAATAATACACCATACATACTATTCAAATGAAATTTCAGATCAGTGTTTTCCTATGAAACAACAAATATAGACAAACCCTGTCTTGATAAGATCTGCTGAGCTTTTTCTCAAGACAGAGGGAGATTCAGGTCACATTTTACTCTCCCATGAGTGATAACCAACACAGGCATCAAGACTGCTAGGGTATTTAAGATGTTAAAATCATACCTAGAGCTGGTAACCTGTAGCTATCCCTACAGTCATCAGAGAGATCAGATTTACACCTCTGGTTGAAGCCAGGACTCTTTGGAGTCCTTCTCTGTTCTATTTGATAGCAATATCTGCACTACAGGAATACAGCCTGTCCTCCATTCTACAACATAAATCTTACTGTTATCCACTGGGGTTAAGGTACATCTGATACAGTTAAAAAAAGATAAGCTATCACAAAAATGTTTTTTTGGCAAAGTTCAGCACAAAAACCTTGAAATCAAACATGCCCCAGGCAGATATCTAAATCACACAAACTCTTTAGGATTCCTTCTGCCAAAAGCCCAGCTAAGCACAAATGGAATCAAACAGGAATTCTCCTTCATGTTCTGATCATAACAGACTTGTTTAAAATGACAAATAAAAACCTTTAAAAAGTCTAAGACTGACTTGAAGACTAATCTATGCCATGAATAAACTAAAGCCAACCTTTAATTGTATTTTCCAGAGCTGATCAGGTATCAGTAACTAGAATATAAAAATCAACTAATCTGATGCTCTTTGCTCTCTTTCAGTGAGTCAGTGCTGCCATCTAAAGCTACACAAAGGGCATGCAAAAGAAATTCAAAGTCAGGCATGTAAATAACATTCAGGAAGCACATGTCAGTAGATAGAGAATGCAGGGTAAGTCAAATACATTAATGAAATGCAACAAAATAATGATGCTGCAGTACCTGAAGGAGAAATTCTTTCTCTATCACTTCACCAGTCTTGCTGATAAGTCGCTTCTGTAGTCTCTGTACTTTCAGAATCAGCTCATAGGTAGTGGGGTCGCTGGCCTAGGAAAGAGCAAAGGAGTCTCAAAAATTATACATGATAACAAGTTCCTGTTAGTTTTTTGCAAACGAAAACCATAATATCTCAGTGTTCAAAAGTACCAAGTATAAAAGGAGGGCTAGGGGAGGATGCATTCAGCTGTTTTTTAAAAAACTGCATGCATACAAGCAGTCCTGGAACTTAGTATATCAATCTTAGCAGCAACTGAAACTGTCCACTAACAAATGAAGAGCAGTGCAAGTACTTCCTGCTGTTCAAGAACTTCACACAGTGCCAACTTAGTTTCTAAGGAGAGGAAGATTTTTCTATTGAACAAAAGAAAGACTAACTGCAATTTAGCCTTGAAACAGGTTGAGAATTTAAGAGGAACAAATTTGGGGGGTATACTGATGAATTATTATGAGGTCCTAAAGTGTCCATACATGTGAAATCTCATTCTCCAATAGAATTAAATGCTCAAAATGGTGACAGAGTGTTTGCACTGCACTGTTGCCCTCTCCCTGCATAGCCCATAAACCCAGGAGCTAGTAGATGTCTGTCTCTCCATTCCTTCCTTTTCATTCTTTTGGCACAGATTGAATCTGGAGAAAGCTCTAAGGAGCAAAGAAATAATTCTGTGAGAAGCAGCCAGCAAAGCTTACTTTCCTAGTACTTTGTGTCTTCTTGTTGGAGCTTTTAATCAAGGGCAAACTCTGACTGAAGCTTTTGCTCACTCAGGGACTCATAACACCTCTCTCCCATCTGGTTTTTTCTCTCTCATGTGGTGTCTCGTAAGGATTAAACTCATACTGCAGTAAAGGCTCCAATAAAGTCCTGCTCTCTTATATTTGCTTGAGCTTATAAGGAACTTGGTATCTCATTGCTCTTAATCTTTTGTCTGATTTTATCTAAATTGACTAATCAATTCAAGCGTAACTAGGACACTAACACAGATACACACGCAGTGCTCACAACACAACATCATTTCCTGAGAAACCAGGCTAAAAAGTAGACCAGTCCCCATGATCCACTCAGCCCTTGATTTTTTATATCACTGCCCAAGCATGGTGCCAATATGTGACAACTGTAGTGATATGAGAATGCCTGTTCATTAGGAATTGAACCAAAACCCTATCAGGATTATTTCAAATGGATCTTGCCATCTGCTAGCCTTTCTGTGTTCCAAATACAGACCAGTACTTGGAAAGACCTAGAACAGAAAGACATGATTTCCCATTATCAGTCTCTTCATACATTCATTTTCCCATCACTGGATGTTTTGACTGGCCTGATTTTTCTTTGTTACAAGGTGCTGCTAGAGATTGTACCTAGATGTGTTTAACCTAGTTGAGCATCCTGCATTTTATCTCCCTTCCATGAGAAAATCTAATCACACCACCCAACTTTAAGCTCAGCATGGAAAGATCAGAAATTCACTATCATGCTAGTAAGCACAGTCAAAATATTCAGCTCTGCCTCTGCAGGGACTGAGCACATTATCACTCATTATTAGAGCAGCTAAGCAACCCAGGCTGGCATCAGATCAGAGATCCATGCAACAGAAGAATCTCAGATGGCACTGACTTACATCAAAAATGTCCAGTGATGCCAACTGATGTTCATATATTTGGTCTATGCTTGATGGATTTTTTATTTTTCCCCTTCACTTGGCAGGTTCAAATCATGTGAAAACTTAGATTTGCTGTTTATGTAAAGCAGTTGAACTCACATTACCTGGAATGACTATCTTTGGGAGTCCACTACTGTTTATGTGGAGGCCTCTTCCTTTTTTTCTCAGATGTAATTTACCTTCTGACTTCATATCTGTCCATTCTCCAATCTACCTATTCTATGAGCCTTTCAATTACTGGCTTTCTTCCCATATACATCTCCCTAATTGGTGAGGGTAGGATGGTATCTTTCCCCTATCATCCTATTTCTCACCATCCATGTTAAGAAATCATCCCCTTCTAAATTCACCTAATGCATTCTTATTCCCTTTAGCACTTCACTGTCCCTTTACAAATCCCCCTGCAATTCTGCATTGAGAAAGTGACACAAAAATAACACTGATTGCATTGTGCAAGGAAAGCATTCAGCAGGTAAGGATTCCATTGGCACTATGGAAATTTCAGTCTGCCCAGTCCCTCCGCATCATTTGCGTAACAGTAAACGAAATAGGCTTTTGCTGGGTCACTGATTTGGTAATAGGGGCTTTGGGAACACAAAATCCTCAGGCATCACCTCTAATTTTCTCCATCTGTGAACTTGCAAGGGCTTCTGCAGTTCTTCTTCCAAAATTTTGCACCGAGTCTGTTCCCTTAACAGTTCCTTCTGCATGTGATTAAACTCCCATCTGAAGACCAGCATAAAATAAAAAGAAAAGAAAAGAAAAAACACACCAAAAATACTTCAATGTGACCAAGGCACCAATGTGGACATTAACAAATCATTCTACCATGCACTATGGTGCACAGGAAGCACTACGTGGAAAGCACAAATAGTCACTTTGCCACTACAACAATACTGTGGTGGCAAAACACATCAACACTGATACCACTAAACAGGTGGAACCATAAAATAACACACTGGGACCTGTTTACTTGCTTCATTAAGAATGGCTCAGAAAAGAGACTCCTGGGAAATCTACTCCACAGACTACTGCATCTCACTCTTCACATCTTCCTATGTACATTAAGGCCAGAAGGACAGTTAGTTCATTGACCTACAAATCAGTTATGGGTCATATCCAGTTACCCCTGTGTTGAATCTAACAGCTTGTGTTTGAAAGGTTTTAAATCTACATGGCTCACGCAATCCATTAAATAAAACACACTCTAGGACCTAAGTATGATGGACACCGTTCCTAACAAAACTGAACTTTGATTTCTTTTATTACATCTCCTCAAGGAATTTCAGAGGTGACTTGTTGCTGAATTTAAAATTAATTGAGCACTACCCAGATTCTTTGACAACTAGGCTTTTATGGCGGGGATAGGGGGTTGAGGGGCAGGAAAAAAAGGCACATTTTGTAATGATCTGACCCTTATCACTTTAGTGATGGGATCCCCTAAATTCTCCAAGGTCAAAAGGCGGTGGAAGATTGCAATGTGCCTCCTCCACCACTGAATCTTTTCCTACTAAGCCCAGAATTGCATTTAGCTCACTAGAGAGAAAAAGGCCTTTTTTTAACTGTGAGGTTGGACAAGGTTATGGAAGACAAAAAAAAACCTCACATTTCCAATTGGCAAATCGGGAAAGCTAATTAGCAGCACAAGTGATAAATGGAGTCTTTTCGACAGGCAGTTTTCATGATGGTTTTGGACTTCATTAAAGTATGAGATTGCTGCTGCAGTTAGCAAGAATTGATCCGCCCATCATGGCATGCAGCACACTACACTTCAATACCATCACTGAGTTTCAATACAGTAACAGACTTTCGGCTGAATGCATTTGGGCAGCAAGTTCAAATCCCATTCCTATCTGCAGTCAGTCGATGAAAACTGCAATTGCTAATGTTGTGTGCCCAGTTCTCCTTTCTGATTCACCAAATCAAACTGGCATAATTCCACTGGAGTCAACGGGACTGACCATGGACTGAAGTTAATTTGTTCTGCTGAAAGCCACGGAATTATACTGATAAACTAAAGATCTCACGCAAAACTGTGGTAGCTACACAGAATTGGTACAATGGTTATCTGCTAAAAACATAACTGCCTCTCTTTACAAACCAATACTGATTCTTAGAAAATGACAAGTTTCCCATCAGGAAAGAATACACCTCAAATACAGGAGGGGTAAACAAGAAAGAAAGCATTAAACCAGTGAAGGAGGAGATAAATCAGACTTGGGCTACTAAACAGCTGTTTTAAAGACACAAAACTGTCTATGAAAATTTAACTAAATCTTTCTCAGAGAGCATGTCTGCATATAAATCTGGAAGGAGAGAGCTCTGAAAACAGGGTTTTGTTATAAATATGTCAAATGTCTCCCGTACTCTGTGGATTGCTTAACCAAAAGGAGTTCCACTAATCTAGGCCTTGTACCACTGTATTACTAAGTAGCTCATTGGACTACGAACACCTTTTCTGCTGCTGTCAGGTTTATTCTGTAGGCAGTAACTCACAGTACAAAGTGAAATATGGAAATTATTTCAACTTTGGCCAGGATGTCTTCTTTCTTCCTCACTACATTTTAATTTTCCTAATTGCTGATAAGTTGTTTAATGAATTTAATCCAGTCTGTGTTTGATGTCAAGCCAAACAAACCCCTTCTCCAAGGTATAATGCTTGTTGATACAAGTCTTTACTATGTATAAACCATATTTTCTTTACTATGTATAAACCATATTTGTCTCAAAGACAAAACCATGGCTGCAGTCACTATGGAAATGTATTCCACGGGGTTTCCTACCTGAGCTCTTCCACATTAGCCACACTCTTGCCAAGTATTCCCTTCTCACGCCGAAGTTTTTTGATCTCCAGCTTGAGGATCCGCATGTCTTCCATCCTCTGCCGGTACTCAGTCTCCCCTCTGTTTAAGATGGCCTGCTGGATTTTTATCTTCTCGTAGAGCAGAGCCACCTCATCATTGCGACGCATAAGCTGCGTTCCCAGGGCATGTCTCTCACAGAGCACCTGCGGGCACAGGGCAAAGCCATAAACTCAGCTACACTTCCTTCACACAATCCCAGAGCATCATGACTATACTTGTATCAGTCCAAATCACGTACATCAAGGGGTTTTACTGTTATTATTTAAAGAAATATGGCAAGAACCTAATAATTTCCCCTATAAGGGTTCGATCACCTGAATAGTACAAACTACAGATTTTGTTCACTTCAGTATCTTAACATTTTGGTTTTAATGGCACTATAAAGTTTTAGCAGACCCACATTCACAGTAGCTAAGAATCTTCATCTTAAAAATACACCGGACAAATGAGGGAACAGAATGCAGGGTATTTGAAAACTCAGACTAGAGGTTCCTACCTTGTCAAATTCCTTCTTCTGCTTCAGTCTCTCTGCATCAGCTTCAGCAATGATTTTTAGGAGTTTTTTCTCTTCTGCCTCCTGATTTTCAATATAGGCTTTGGTTTCCAGAGCCTGTTTCGTCATTTTAAGCAGTTCAGCCTGATGGAGATAAAGAATATAGGTGAACAACTGTTAATTAATAACTTCCCCTTACAGAAACCTACAATTAGGAGTTAAAAATACTACATACATTCTTTTAGCTTCCTGAGAGGTACACATTTTGTTAGTTTCTGAGAACTAATCACCAAGACAAGCAAGCATGAAGACCCATAAAGAAATACTGTAAATACTATTTTAATATAATTGTCTTACAGACAATAGAAATTTGAAAGGATTTTCACCTATGACAACGGTTCGAGTTGTAATTCAGGGATGCCTCTTTTTTTTTTTTTTTAATTATACAGCTCAAATTTAGAAAGCTTTTCATTGGAGTTGTTATTCACAGTCAGTCTGGGATGTGAGAAAGAACAGTTCACCTTGCTCAAAAGGGCAACAATCTCTGCTGTATAATACAAAGCAGCAGCAACTCAAGAAAGGCTTCAGACTGGAATAAAAGAATTAGTGGCCACCAGGAAGGGAACAGCAAGATTTAAGAGTCATAGCACTTTGTTTAGTGGATGAGTAAATGAGGTAGACTGTGAAAAGAGGGGGTGTCCCTAAGCAAGGAGCAGCAATGCACTGCTACAGCAACTGCACAGCACTAACACAAACTAACACTGGAATGTGCCCAATCATTCTATCCCACTGCCACAAAACCTATAATTCAAGGCATGTATGTAAATAAAAACTAATAGGATATTCCTGGATTATTAGAAGTTTTTGTCACTGCTAGGCAATTAGAGCCAAGGTGGAACAGTTCATTTTCATAGATATGAAAACTTTCGAAGTCTTTTTTTCAAAGACTTTGCCACAACTCTGACCCTTATAAAGGATGATGTTCAAGCTGCCTTTTGGGAACAAGCATCATCCAATGCTGAAAGAATGAGGTTGTGATGAAGGCTGCACCCACAAAAACATTGATTTAAGACAGAAACAGTTCCATCATCATAATAAAATAGCTTGTTCCGTTCTTATTTTCTTTAATAAAATTCTCATTTTCCCATATGTGCAAGACATAGTTCTCTTAGTCAGTGTCAGATATTCATCAGAATTCATAAGCTGAATAAAAACGCAAGTCACTTCATCCTGAAATGCAATCAACACTGTGCAAAAGCTGTCCACAAATGTAAAACTGCTCATGCGTTCGGCACTGCTGGATAATATTTTTTTTAATAGATCACAATTCTATGGTCTCCTTACATCATAAAAATATGAATTGTAAACAAGAAGCGTCATTAGATGTGGTCAGCAAACACTCATATAAACAAATCTCCTCACTGGAATGCACTCAGTTAAAATAAATCTGAACTGCCTTGTATAGTAAGGAACATAAATACTTAAAGCCACACAAGGATTTTCAGTTAGATTAAATATCCTGAGAATCACAGTACAAGGATCTGTGTACATCAGGTAAGAGAAAAGGAAATTAATAAACACAGTCACTGTGCAAGCAGAAAAATGGTCACATCTGAAACTGCTGTAAATCAGCACAGCTCACTTGAAGTTGGTTCAGAGAATTTGTAAGAACTGAAGAACAGTCAGCAAGAAAGAATAACATATATGGCACCTACACCAATATCTCAAACCAAACTCAAACTGAATTCTTGCTTAGATTCTGAAATATTAGTGTAAGTGATACTTTTATGGGTATACTACACCAGAGGTGGGAAGAAAACAGGAGTTTTACAAAAGTTATAACTGGGACTGAACACAAAATGCTGAAATAACAAGGTGTCAGATTTTACTCAGATTTTCAGAAAATGCTAACAAGAAACATGCATAAACATCTACAAAATTATACAAAGCACTTGACTTGCCAGCAGCTCAAATCTCGAGGGCCATAGATAGAATTTTTTTCAATATTCAGATCCTTTGTCAAACAAGTCTAACCTGCAGCCCTGTATGAAGGCCAACTGAACCCAAAAGATGGCATTGTACTGGCTTTAATAGAGCTTGGATTTACCATGATTACACATTTTTAAGACCTTTTTGCCATCTGAGGTGAGCATGTCTGCATAACCTCACTCCTACGAATTCCAGTCCTCTGTGATTTAGCATGCCCTTTAAACTTTTTTCCCAGGAACAGCTTTCTTACTTCCTTCACATCAGTGCAAACAGGACAAATTGATGCCGGTTTTCAACACAAATAATTGGGTTCTTTTGTGGCTGTGACAATCACCTCCCTCTGAATTCTCTTCTGGTTTAGTACTCAGCAGTGAGACTCAGGTAGAAGACCACAATGCCCTGAAGCAAGTCAGTAATGTCATGTCAGTGTATGGACAGTCCTGCTGGTGAATAATTGAGAGGGTAAACCATGCAGCAATCATATGTTTGTCAAATAAATGGCAGACAGTTCTGGGGTGGTGAGACAGAACTGGGGACTAGTTAAGGCAGAAAGCTGCACACAGGGAATGAGATGCTGTTTGACTTCTCCATCACTGATAGAACATCTCTGAGACAGATCAGGTACAAGAATACAAATTCATCACCCTTTTACAAAGCCCTATTGACATCTTGTCATAACTGTAATGTGCTGAGAGAGGCTGAAAACTCAAGGAGTCATTACAGCAAAGCAATAAACTGACAAAAGAAAACATTGTGAAAAGTGACAGGGAACTTTTGGTTTTGGGGGTATTGTTTGCATTTTTTCTTGGTATCTTTTCTTCTAATGCTTAGTGAAGATTAAAAATAAACTCCTGTGAACAAAACTCCATAAATCTTTTCAGAGTGCAGCAAATTGGGTTGAGATACTACCGCAAATCTAATAGGTTATCTAAGGATGGGCTGCAGCCAGCACAGAGAAGAAGAACCCGAGCTTCAAGCTCAGATTTCCTTTGATTTAAGACAGATTTTTGCTGCTTTATACCACAATATTAAAATAACTTTCTGTGCAGAGGGACCTACTAAAAGGCGCTGCCTAACTCCCAAAAGACTAATGCTTCCTAGTTACATAGAAATACAACATTGTGAAGTACAATATAATAGGGTTTGCACTTAAAAGCAGTACAAAGAAAAAAGTTCTTAAAAAGAAAAAGTTGAGTTATAAGGGTCTACATTTAAAAGTTTGCTAGAATCAATCTACCCCCAAAATCAACATTTCTCCAAGCAAAATGGAACTTTTTAGTAAAAAATGTTCAGTCACCAAGAGGTTTAAAGCTTCCAACAAACAATTCAGGACTCTTTTATTACAATTATAGGCAGAGATTAAATTTGTCAAATACACAGATTTCTGAAACTAGTATCTTTAAAGGGTACTGAGATCTTGTGCTTCAATTACAGAATAGTTAATTAAAATGCAGCAAAACAACTACCACAGGTCAGAACATAATGCAGTCTGTGAAACCATGCAAGCCACCCTTTGCAAGAAAGTATACGTGTCAAGGGTCTTACTTTCAACGACTCTTTCTCATCCTCTGACTGCTGGAATTCCAGATGTGCTTTCTCAAGGGCTGCCTCCTTTTCTTTGAGCTCCTCTTTCAGCTGATCCACCTGACGTGTGGCAGTTTTCAGTTTCATCTTCATTTCTGCTATCTCATCCTAATAGAACAGGAAGTGTGATCACAGAGAGGGTTAAAGCAAGAGGTTGTTTGTGATGGGGAGTTCAGGCTATTTAAATGTTGGAAAATGTCGCCACGGTGCATGAAAGTAGATCTGTTGTACCTACGATAACACATCACTTTTTAATCCGACAGAATGAAACAGTGTCATTAAAAGACAATTTTTTGTTTATGCCAGCACGACATTGCAATAAAAAAGCCTTTAAAAGATACACTAACAAAAAAAATGACCATCAATCATGAGTTTAATAAGACATTTAATTTAAAGTGCTGGACACACTACAAGAACTAGAAGTCAATCCAAATTATTAGGATTCTGATCATATCCATCTGTCTTCATGCTTCTAATAACATTCTTTTCCAATAAGGTCATACATAGTTGGGCACAAATCTTTGGAGAGAAGCTGGGTTTGTGCAAGCAGACATAGCCCTCAGTAAGATATCAACATATGCTAGCTTGCACAGAGGTGCAAGGGGCAAAAGAGGGCTCAGTGTTTGAGAAGGCTCTGTGAGAGTACTTAGCATTTACTCAAACACAGAGCAAAAAGGCTGGTAGCACTGAAGAGAGATCAGGTCAGTAGGAATACTTCTACTCACGGCACAAAGGTGTCTGCCTGTACAAAATTAACATTTCAGCTCAGCACAGTGACAGCACACGTTATACCACGAAATGGAAGCTAACAGTCAATGCTTAGACAGACATGTTCTTCTGGATGTAATGAAAGCAGCTTTAGAGGCTATTACTCCTCTGCTAGAACCTACCACCCCACAGAGAAGACATTATAATCACTCATGTGAATAAATCCTCTTCCAGTACCAAACCAGGGTAGCTTAAAGCTCCTCCAGCACTATCCACCACAGGTGTGGATTTACTAGACAAATGAGGGATGTTTTCTTGTATGAAGTGCTTAACATAGCAAAGCAAGATCTTGAGACATGGCAATCTTCACCCAAACAGCACAAAGTACTGATTAGTAGTAATATGTCACTAGGCCCAACCATTTGCACGTTCAGACGCTTTTGTGAAAGCAAAAGTTATAAAAAGCTGTCTTTGCTACACACCCTATAAATCTCTTTAGTGTTGTAAAAGATGACAGAGATTTAGCATATAGAGCCAAGACACACCCAAATACATTCCTAATTCTTTACTCTAATGAAGAACAGTAGGAACACACAATTTTGCAGACTGGTCTCCTAATCAACTTGCTTAAATAAATGAACTCCTAAAACCAAAAGAAACCCGCAGGATGAAAGCATCAGGTATTTATATCATATTAACAGCCTACCAGGATGCCTTTTCCATTTTACCGACTTGAATATTATGGTACTCTGGAGACCAGTGGCAAGGTGGGCATGAGACAATTTCACATTATGCAATTCGAAAATACATGCATCCAGCTTTATCTAAACAAGCTTGCGCAAATTTTACTTCCCAAAATGAGAAAGAATTTGCCATAATGTTTAAAACAACCCTCTTTAATTTTTTTTTCTTTCATGACTGGTTGACCTGTTACTGAACACTGAATAGCTATTTTTCTCAATGCTAAACATACCACTGCCTTGGCCAAAAGAACTTTTGGGGTCAGTTATTTTCTCACACAGGACTTGCTAAAAGAGTTTTGTAGTATGACAAGCAAGGTATTAAAGTCTAAACACTGGCCTCTAACAAATGGAACTGTGAACAGCATAGTGTTACCACCATGTAACATTCAAAATCCAAAGGCCAAAAGGCTGCTCCATTTTCTAATTCAGCACATAGATGCTCATTCTTTATAAATAACTAAATTTATGTTGTGTGTTTTAAAATAAAAATAACCAGGAAAAAAAACAGCATTGTGATTTTTCAATCTTATTTCTCCTGAGAGATTGTTTGGGAGCAGAAAGAATCCCAACACTGCACCCACTGATGAGGGGCTGACTAAGGTCAAGTAAAACATCCCACATAAATGGCAAAATAGTTCATTCCTCATAAAATTCAGCACACAGCTGGATAGGAACTTTGACAGTTCATTCCCATCTGCTTCTCAAACAAAACACCTACCTATTCAAACCTAAGTATAAGTCTGTAATTTACTATACATGTTTATGCCATAAATACTCATTTGGAAATAACCCACGGCTATAAATGACAGCTATCCAGGGCCCCAATGTCTGCCAATTACAATAGGATTTGTTCAGTATTTTAGATCTTTACATCAGAATAACAGAATATATCCTTAAGTGTTCTCTTCTTCTGTGTTCTAGTACTGTTAGTGTCTTCTTCTGTTCTAGTATTGTTAGTGAGATCCCCAAGGAGGAGATATGAATGGAAAGAATCATCTCCTGAGGAAAATGACACTCTCTGAAAGAAACATGCAGGGTGGAAGCATTTGGTTCTTGTCAGAAAATTCCACTTCAGCTGGGAAAGTGTTGCCTCTGCTTCCTAAATCATTATTCACAGTAATGTGCATACTCATTCAGGGCTAAGGAGGCAATTTCATTCCCCTTACACCCTATTTCACATACATGCATACAACTCCTCAAGGGATAAAACAGACTGGAGCCAGGATGGCTTTATGATTCCGTAGCTCCAGTGTACCATGATTTTATGCATGGTTTGAAGCAGGGATATGTCCACATGATGACAGCGGACTCCTATTTCCAGTCCAAATACAAATGGTGTAGATAAAACTTCAGGGACCTAAAACATTCATTTCCCCAAAACCCACAGGAATAAAGAAACCACTTCTGCCATTGATCCACTGAGCCTCCCTATAACAAATTAAAATTAAATCAGGAAAAAACAAGAGCAGAGAGAGAAACACAAGGAAAAATGTATCCTTCTACCTTAGCTTCAATCAGATTTTTACTGTACAGGGTCCTCTCTGTTCTCAGAGTTTCACAAAGGTTTTGTTGCTGTTTTAATTTAATCACTTGCACTTGTATTTCCTTCTCATAGTCGCAGATCTGCATTTGATGTATTTCAAGATCTTTCATGTGATTTAGGACCTGGAGCAAAAGGAAAGGAAAGAAATGAACATGATTAAACCATCATCACAAGATTAAAAGGATGGGACAAAAGCTTTGTGATTTTCTTCTAAAATGACAAGTTCAAATCCCTGTGATAAGCAGTTTTAACTACAGCTGAAAATTACTCCAGTCCAAATACAAGTTTAACCTTTCTGGCTTGCTTATGTGGGACAAAATTGTATTTTAATCTGATACCTAGGTTTTGCTCAAGACTAAAACTTACAGAGGTGCGCATATTTCATTTAACAATAAGCTACTCAAAGAAAATATCACCACCGAGTGGGTGCAACAAAATCAGCATAAACAGTTTCCATCAAGAAGAGACTTAGTTTATTTATGAAGCAAACCTAGATTTTGGATGCTGTTTTGGATGTCAGCTGTATAAGATGAATTAACACACGTTTTTCCAAGAAGCCCTGCATGTACTCTTACATTCTAACAACCCATTTTTTTTAATGAGCATGTGATCACAAACAGTTGATGATCACAAACTGTTCATATATAATTACTATAATAAGAAAGTCAGTTAATGTAACTTACACTTGGTCTAAATAAGTAGGTAATCACTATTAGTTGCTTCTATGAAAGATTAGAAATAATTATGTGAAGATTAGCTAAGGAGAATGGAGTATTGTAGACTATAGAAAGATCACATGCAGTATCAATAAACAAAAATACAAAATTTTATAGACACCTTTATGAAGCAGCTACTACCATAACAATACATAGTAATTGCTATGCAGAGGAGCAAAAATACAAATAGTTGCTAATCATTATGATGAGATTCTAAATTATTTTTTAAAAACACAAGAACCTTTCTCCTGCTATACAAAGATGAAAACTGAGGAGCTCAAGGAAGCAGCATTCATATACAACTCAGAATTACAAAAAAATAAGAAATAAAAACAATACTAAGGAGTACACACATCAAGAACACAGTTTACCAGGTTCACTGCCCAGGAGGAGAAAACAATGCCATCCTTAAAGCTAGGGAAAAAAAATTAGACATTAAAAAAAAGCTGAGGAATCATACGGACAAAATCCAGGAGAGAAGTCCACTTCCAAATGCAGTTCATATCCAGTTCTCCTGACTCCACTTTTGAAGGCAGAGGTTTGGGCTAAAAATCATGTTTGAATGTCAAAGCAGAAGAAGAAAACAAATGTTTACATCAAATAGTCAGTAACTACAAATTTTGCAGTTTACAGTGTTGTCCATTCCTCAGCAGCAAAGCCTTGGGGAGGCCTAACAACGGGGCAGGAGATTTAATAATTAAATATTCTACCAGGTACCTCCAACCAACTTTGAAGATAGGGGAGAGCTAAATATCAAAAATATTATTACAGAAGCAGGAATACAATTCCAGCACATTGGAGCTGACTTCAGGTGATCCCAGGAACTGCTTACAATGCAATACAAAAACACAGTCCCAGTTTATAATCTACTCCTGCCTTTTCCTTTGCTGTTTAAACGATCTGCCAATAGTAATAGCACGGATGAGAAGTCAGTAAGGCATGTTTTCTATCTGCACTATGGTGATCATAGGCTGGAGCAAGATTTGAAAGTAGGTCACTGCATTTCTAAGTGTTTCACTTGGTTTTGATACAATTTAAGTGCAGCAAGATTGTGGACAAAGTTTTCTGAGTTGTGCTCACAGGCTGGATGCTGACTTTACTTTTTCAGGAATGATTAAACCCAAATAATTCTCTCTTATGAATACAGAAAAGATACAGGCAGTGTGTCACAACACAGCCCTGTGGGAGGCTGAGCATCCTCAATTCCTATTTAGTCAATAGGCACACTACACGTCTCAGATTTGGCAATAGGGCCCAAAGCTAAGCAGAAAGGATTTGGTATTCATAGTTTTCCTCTAACCTCATAGCTTTTTTATCTGTACACTTCACTATCATCTACAACTGGTTACCTTTTTAGTTCTACAACCTACTCAATACGTCAGTAATGGTGCTGTCCTTATTTGCTTATCCATTTTTAACCACCCCAGGAAATGCTGCCACAGCCTTAATGATACACCTATTGAACACTGGGTTTTCCAAAAGATTATGTGAATTTAAGAAAGGAAATATATATTTTCATTTTCCTAGGTGGGTTGTTAACTGTAAACTCAACATTTTAAAAGGCTTTATTTGAAAAAAGCCAACATATTAAAGACTGGTTTTGCGACCCCTCAGAAAACAGTCAGGGAACAGTTCAGATGGGACTGAAAGGTATACTTCACTGCCTCCTTTTCAGCAGCCTAAACCTCACACAGAGAAACCAAGATTTCATAATTTAAGATTTCAATTCAAAAAGGAAATATTCTGCTAACAGGTGTACTCAGTAATATGGGCTACATAACAAAGAGCAAAGAACAGATGTTTCTTCTCACTCATGCTGGCTAATCTAGAAGTAAGACTTTGCAACAAGTGACAATGACTTGAAAATAAGAACTCAGCCAAGGCAATAGTTAGAAGAGGAACTCATGCATGAATTCTCACCCCAAAAATATTTTACTGTTGTGTATAACTTCGCTGACTCTGTTCATCAGCTAATAGTAAATGATGATTTTGAAAGATGAGTTCTAAGCTCTGTAGAGTCAGTGCTGCTATAAATAGCCAGACAGCTTTCAGAGCCAGTATGGCTACTCTTTGGGCTTAGATGGGTTTGGCTCTTTTCCAGCTCTCATGCAATTCCAAAGGTGGGCTGCAAACTCCTGCCAAACCAGCTTGCAGCATGGCAAAAGGTGACAGAAGAGCACTGACTGGCCATAGCCTTACTGCCATCAGTAACTTATTCCCCAGCAGCTGTGAAATGACTCCCGCAGTTTCACCACAGCTTCTCAAGTCTGAATAGGTCAAACAATGAACCTAAATATTACCTATTTACATAATAATCCTGATCCAACGTCCTCCTACCCTACATTTGGTCTTGAAGGACGAGACTACCATCTCACATACTCCTGTGCTCAAAACTGTTCTTGCTGCTCTTCACCTGTAAGCTGAGTCAGGAACTGCCCCTTTGGTGAGCCAAGGAAGCCTGCCAGTCCTTTGCAAACTTGCAGTCACAATGCAGGCATGATGATACAAACAGCTCAACTGTCATAAGCCATTTAATGAGCCTCTGCCTTATTAGAAGTGATAGAAAATTTACACTCAAAGTGGCAGGGGAAAAAAAGAAAAAGTAAGCAAGCAAACATTTGTCACTCTCACCCTCAAAATATTATGGGCAACCCCAAACAGAATTAAAAGAAAGAGCCTGGTAGTTCTGAGTGTTATGAATTACTCTCTGGCCCTAGTTTACAATGTTCTTAACTCATATCTACACTGTTAGAAATGCACTATGAGGGAAAGAAGCAAAATACGACTGTGCAACAAAGACAAATCTCACTTTTGTGGAATATTATTTACAAGGGAATGACAAGAGGTATTCCAGGCAATGGAGTATATACCATTCCAAAATGATTTAAAAGCCCCTGGTCACACGAAGTTGGAAGGATAATTTTACCGTGAAAAGATAGCAAATAACTTGTGAATTGAAACTGCTTGAAAGCTAATCCCAGTAAATCAATGAGCTCCTTGGAGGGCTCTACAATGTGATACTCAGCAATTAATGGAACATGTTAAAATCATGTTCCTGATTTTACTCCATAAGGAATAAAGTTATACATAATAATGGGCAGCAGGCAACACAAATTTAATGCAGTATTTCTCTGCAGCTGCTCCTGGAAAACTTGTTTTGCAGACTATCCTGAACATGCTGAGATGTTTTCACATACTGGAGTAATCCTTCAAAATGTTAAGTACCTTACAAACATGTTGAGCAGTGTTAGCTCTCACTGGCCTCAATTTCAAGACAGTGGTCATACACAAGATAAGGTCCTTTGCAGATAAGACAGGACAATCAAAGTATAACTTCCAATTGCATATGAGAGTTTCAACTGTGGGACTCATGCATAAGAAGTCAAGAGGCCTTGGTTTGAACCGCAGCCCTAGCTTCATTTCCCAACTGATTGCTGAATAAGAGCAATACATGGCTGGACTCCAAGTCTCTCAGAATTATTAAGTCTCTCTCCAACTGATAAGGTTTCCCTAGAGAGACCTGAAGCAGTAGCAGGTAACATGCACTGACAAGAAACATTTGTACACTGTATGAAGACCACAAATCCAAGCCTTCTCTCACTGGCATGTTAAAAAATTAATATATCATCTTTACAGTTCTGAGAGTAAGACAGGAAAGAACCACTTGCACAAAGAGCTGTTCCTACCTTCTCTTTGAGCTCACTTGTTTCATGGATGAAACTCTCTCTCTCCTTCTCCAACTGGTAAATAATCTTCCTTTGTTTCTGAGCTTCTATCTTATAATTTTGGATTTCTGCTTCCAAGTTCTGTTTTGACTGTTCATGGAGCTTCACCAAATCTATCTGCTTCTGAGTAGCATTTGTAGCCTTGATCAAGTTCTATAGGGAACAAAAAATAATGAGTCTTGAGCTGAAAAGGCAACACTGTCACAACTATGACAAAAGCATGCCATTGTCAAAGTGGATTATGGACTTTTCAATGTTATTATTCCTTTTCTAATTTGTTCAGTTTAAATACTTGAACCTCAAATCTGATTTAAAAAAATAAAATCTCTAGCACAGCTGCTAAATAGAGCTTTTTCTGATTTGAAGTCAAAACACCAATGTCTACATCACAAAAAAAAAAAAATTGACAGGATTGTTTACAAGTGGATATAACTAATGACTGGAAAATCCTTACCAGCCTTAAGGAATTTAGATTGTAAAGTGTGCTAATAGCCAGTAACATTAATAATAAAGCCAAATACTCTTCTTTCTTATGTCTTAAATATAAAGTTCAAGCTTGAAATTAACCAAGCTTACTTTAAAATTTTGCATAAGGATTAAACAAAACGTCTACATATCATCTTTACAAAATCAGCCTCCTGGTCCCACTTCAAAATTTCTTTCCCTGTACAAAACAAATATTTGTTACCTGTCAAATCAGAGCCTCTGCTAGATTCAAAACACAGGACAGTGACTCTATACCAAATAAAGCACATCAGAAATCATCTTTTAGCATTGAATTTAGTAGATAACACTTCAGGAATGCCCATAAACATGAGATGCTATACTGCAGTGCAAGAACCTTGGGCTGATGGGAAACAATCAGTATGAGAAACAGATCTAAAAGCAAGGATTACTACTCAAACAGCCTGCCAAGCTGCTACACAGTGTATCAACACTCTGGTTGTTCTTTTATTAGCAAACACTCAGTTTACCTAGATTAATACTAAACTTCATAAGATACAGAGTGTAAAAGTACAGATCTAATGAACTCTTTGGATACCAAATAATAGGCTTGCAGTTTGAACTCCCTGATGGTTTGTATGTTAAAACTTAGAAATGTTCTGTGTGTTTATGGATACTAACACTATTTCACTGCACAGAAAAGAAGTAGCTTGTGCATCTGTTTAAGGAAATCTGAAGGCTTTAACTCAACATTATGTATTCTGCATTTCTGTGTTGCTGTGAATATTTAAGCTACAGGCATTTCAATTCTCAAGCTGTGAGGTTTATCAATATGACCAATGCAAACTCACCTGGTTTAGCATATCCCTTTCCCTCACAAGCCCATCTGTGGTTCTCTTGTCAATCTCTGCCTGCTTTTTGGATGTCTCTAACTCTAGAGAAAAAGAGGAAAGACAATGAATTCTGGGTTCAAATTGTACAGCCATTAAAAATGCAGACAATTTAGTGGACTTTTTTTAAAGCCTTGACATTACATGACCAGTTCAATTAGCTGTGAACAGGTTTTACAACCCTAGGTATTAGCTGATGCTAATGCTTATTTGGGTACCTAGAATAACTTAGAAGAACTCAGAAAACAGATCCACCTATTTGTTAGGCACCTACCTTTCTCCAGTCTGATTATTTGATTTTTTAGCATGCTTTTTTCATGTTCTGCATCAACTCTTTGTTCCTCTGCAGTACGCAGCTTATTCTGGAGAACATCTCTCGTTTTGCTCAGCTTTGAAATTTCAAGGCGCATCTGAGCCGCTTCATCCTCTATCTCCTACAGAATAGCAACAAGGGAAGAGGAGAGAAAGCATCCACAGAAAGAAAGAAGAAAATGCTTTTGTATTTGGCACACACTTACTATATGAAACTCAGGAAGAAAACATGTAAGTGCTGGGGGTCAGCTGCAGAAGATAATTAGCTAACTGAACAATACTTAAAATAATTTTAACAAAGCCAGCTTGGGAAAGGAAAATTATAATCAAATCTTACACTTTAGGGCTGAAGAGGATCAATAAAGAACCTCCATCTACAAGCCTCACACAGCACTACCCAATTAGTCCTGCAGATTAAAAACAGGCAGCCCTATTTTCATTTGAAGCATTAGGCACAGTGACTGTGATGAGAAAGATATCTGTAGTGCGGTCTGATTGCATGTCCCTAAATAGCAGGGATGTGTTATCCCCATCTCTTTTATAACCTATGGCTTTAAAGAAAAAAACAAAATCTACAGCCTGTCTCATTTGCTATACAATCGAGGAAAAAATAATCAATCAAAATACTGCATAACTGGTTACTGGGAAACAAAACCAATAATCACAACAGAAATCAGTCTTTTTCCTTTTAAGAAGTAAGCATAACTTCTTTGTATAATTCAGTGCCACTGTTAGGTTTTACAGCCATCACAAACTACAGTGTTCCACTTACAGCCTCAGATACTCATTCAGTGAGATGGGGAATCCTGCTATGAAGTATCCTCTGGGAGATGGGAATCTCCTCAGTTCTTATTGTCAACAACCTTCAAGAGGTTTAAGAGTACTTTGACAATTCACATTGCCCAGCACTCCAGTGGAGGCACTCAGCACACTCCAGGATGGTATTGCAGGCACAATCCCTACAAAAACTGCATCCCAGATCATGACTGGGGCTCTTAAACTTTAGCAGCTGGCTTAACTACTAACTGGCTTAACTAACTACTGGCAGTATCTTCCATTTTTTTGTTCCCAGAAGTCCACACGCATGACTCTAAAAGTTCCATCAACTTTTCTTGAAATCAGGATAAGGTCATAGAATCAAAATCCTCTGACACTCTGAAGTCCCAAATGTAGGTCATATTCGTAAAGTTTTAAACAATGATGGTATTGGTAATGATAAAACTGGATAACCTGGAAAAGACAGTAATTTGTTTTTAAAATAGGTATGAAAAATATCCTTCAGCATGCCTAGTACAATACAACAGAAAGAAAGCTCCTACCATCCTCCATTAAGGGTCCAAATCAGAATCATCTGTGTTATATTAGTCGTGAACTGAGCTTTTAATCTGTCAGGGGTTAGTTTCCATCAGACTCACAGTCTCTGTTGGCAAACAAGCTTTTAATTTAGGTGAATTACTTATACTCAATAAAACTCAGAAGATAATTAATTCTACCTGAATTTTCTAATGTTTATTGTTTTAACTCCAATGATGACACAAAATGCAAGATACGGTAAATAGCATAATAGCACCCAACATCTATACATTACCCTTTGTCACGAGTGCTCTCAAAGTAGCCTAAAAAGAATACACAGGAATCCTTTAATCCTTCCACAACTGAAACTCATCTGCTTCTGAGTTGTATAAAATGACTGTGAAATAATGTGAAGTCAGGCAACAAAACCATTTCGATCCAAAAGTAAACACCATCTTGGTCACTTATATGTAACTTTCTCAACCAATACCGGGGGAAACAAATTTTAGTATTGAAAGCAATTCCCTTCAGTGGAAACTATCCAGGACATCACTGTTGAAATTTATTAACATTTTTATGTTAATGGCAAAATTCAAATTATGTTAATCATTATAAGAAAGTCATTGCTCTTAATTGAAGATCTCAGGATTGAAAAAAGACCCCATGTTTGTGACCACATATCCTTTATGAACACAGTGTGTTGAGCATTTTGGTTCATGTGTTTTATGAAACAACTCCTCCAGGAGAACAGGTGCTACATTGTCAGGTGAGAGGGCTGGAGACTACCATGACCATGCTACTGCCATAGAAAGAATGGCATCCATCATCAGCCAGATCTATTCCTAAAAACTACTCAGGTTTCCTCCAAAACTACCCATGGGGAGCTATCAGAACAAGCACAGAAGTCATCCCTGTCCCAAGTGGTAAGATGTCATTGGGATGATACAGCTGGTAGGATGCACCGTCCGGAACTTACTTTCAGTTGTGCCGTCTTCTGACCGATGTCCTTCATCACATCATCAATCATTGCACTGTGCTGCTCACTCTCTTGTGTGAGCTTTTGATTTTTCATCTTCAATTGCTCAAGTTCCTTACCAGCTTTTTCATTCAAGTTCTGTCAGAATAAAGAACAATCCTATTAATTCTTTTAGATCTCATTACAAGATCTACACATACATGAAGACAGAACCTTCCTGCTACCCAAGATAAAGGCTGCTGCAGATTGTTGTCTGCTTAAAAAACACTCTTCATTACTGATGAAATTACTAATGTTAAATATGATACATGGTCATATTGACATGGAGAGATCATGATTTCTAATGAATAACACATTCAGTGTCATTTTTTTTCTGGAAGTTTAGCAGGTGTCTATTGCAGGTGGTAGACAGATATTTTACTTCTTGTTAGGCATTTGGCAGCCATCACATAATACAGCTTGCGACATACAATTACTGAAAATGAGTATGAGATTCAGATTACTCCAATCAACAGAAGGCAGGGGAGCTCTGTTTTATGAGCAAGCACCCTACATTAATGTGCTGACAACATTTCCCTGGGTACATGGTTTGCTGAGACCAGGACAAAGCATTTTCCTCTTTCATTTGTCTTCAGTCAAACGTCTGGAATAGTGGTTTTGTGGTTTCTATACAGAACATATATTTCAATACTGGAGCTACCAGACTTATCTTCTGCTTGATGGAACTTTCCTTGCAGATATTACAGATATAAATGAGGAAAGAATAACCATCATATTTTTCACTCCTGATGAAGTCAATATATATTACGCCCTTACAATACTTAAGGAAGAGAAGTAGAATCTAGTGTAAAAACAAGGAGTACTCTTTCTTGTATTGCAAATGTCAGGATAACGCTGTTTCAGGCTCTTTATTGAGACTTGGACAAGGCTGGGATAAAGCTTACAGCAGCTGTATCAAACCATTTTCAGTGTCATACAAGAAAGGGTATTTTTTTAGAAATTTCCAACAAAGTAAGAGTAAGAATAAGAATAAGAATAATAGCAGGCATCACAAACAACTGCAATTCAGTTGAGACAATAACCTGATGAAATTGCAGTAGCTGTGTTGCCTTTTGCAGACCTCTACCCTGACCCTTGCAGAGTTGGATAGCCTGTGTTTTGGAGGCTTTTAGCAAAACACCAGGTAGGGCCTTCACAGACACCTTCAAGCCAGCACAGGCAAGAAAGACAATTCAGAAGTCTGGTTAATTAGCCCACACACAGCACTTTACGTGAACTCTTGGTTTCCAAGACAGTTTGGATAATTGGATGCCCCTAAAATCTATACTTTGAAAGGCTGAAAGAGACTATAAAAAGGAGGAATAATGGAACAGAACCAGGAATTCTATATACAATGTGATTGCCACAGCAGATGATGTAGCTGCCCTCAAAAGCTGCATCAAATCAGTGATATTCAGAGAAATAATTAAGTCTTGTCTGTATCCCTCTATGTTAAGTATTTTATTAAGACTTCGTGTTGACTAAAAATTGGCACAGATTTCTACCTTCACAATTTCAGGGACCAAAAGGAAAGAAAAAGCCATAAAAGTCATAAATTTACAAGATACACACAACTCACAAGGAAGTTTCCCTTGAGGTAGGACTGGTTTACAGTGATGAGATCTCCCCTGCCATTTACTGAAATTGCTTCTGTGAGAGTTTCTCAAAGTCAGGGGAAATGGACTGAAAACCTGAAAATTCACACACCTGCAGAACACTATGTTAGGACATTTCCAGATAAAGTTTTTAGAAACAGAATGAGGAAAATCAATCAAAAAGGTTTATGAAGACAGTTCCTTGCCCTTTCACAGGTTTTAGAGGCAGATAAAAATTATTGTGAAAAAGAAGAAAGAAGGGGATGGAGGTAAAATTATTTTACCAATGCCACTAGACACAATCAATAGCAAAACTGGCAATATAGTCAGAAGCCCAACCTGGCAGTCTCCTGCTCCTATAGATCATCCATGCTCTTCACAGACTATGGCTCATTTGCTGTGATTTTTCAAGATGGACAATATCATTGCGATCCACTACCGATTTCTGTGAGAAATCTATCTGAAATCTGTCAGCAAGTTTTACATACTTATTTATTAGTAAATTAATATTTATATAAAAATAAATGTCTCTTAAAAATTAAGAACTTAAAATAATTTCCCTCCCTCTCCCTTCAGGAAAATCCATTTTTGTCTTAATTATACATTTTAGTCTAATCTTAGACCTGATGAATACAGTGTGCCATGTACCCTACCTTCTGCTCTCTAAGACTATTTTCTATTTTCAATTGTTCCTCTTTGCTGTTCTCTATTTGTTGCTGTAACTTCTGGACCTCAGCTTCCTTGTTATCCATTTCAGCTAGAAGGTTTTTCAGCTCAGTTTCCATTTTTTCCTTCTTTCGAGCCTCTCGTAATTCCTCATTTTGACGCAGCTGGATGTCTTGCTGAAGCTGTAATAATAGAGAAGAAAACAGTTTTAAATTCTGCTGCCTTTTACTCAGGAAAACAAGTCCTCTCACCTCTCTGACTATGCTTGCTTTTAAAAACAAGAGCTTCTGTATTAGTGTAACCACCACTATATGCCAGAACTTCTCAGAAGTAATTACATTTTCTAATGGTTGAACAAAAAATTCTGCATGAGGAACCCTATCTATTGATGACAAAAAAATTTTAAGCACCAGTCAGTTCACCCAGACAGAAGGGTCTGATACAGTTCAAACATAAAATAATTCCTTTGGAGATGCAGTGGCACAAATATCTTTACTGTTATAAGTTACTTGCAAAGTGGTACTTTCTGAATGCAGCATTAAAATTAATTGGGAATCGATGTCGTATTGCAATGATCTTTATTTTTATTTTTCTCTCTGACTAGCATAAACACTTATTACACTGATATTAAAGGAAAGAGAGAGATGTCAGACCAGCGTTCGTTTTCACAACGGGTCTCAATCTTTCTGCTCTCAAAGTTCCTATGCGGGAACTCTGAAAGAGGAATTTTTTCTCATATTTAATAGACTGTCTTGTGACTCCTGCTCTCTCCCTCCACAAAAATTTGATGGAGCAGAATCAGCAGAGAGGAGACACAGGGGGCTGATCCATATGGAAATATTCGGTTCAGCCAGGGACCAGCAACTGAAAGATGTTCTTTGCTTAAGGATTCCTACCCCTCTGAGCTCACAGATGAAAAGTTGCCAGAACTGCCAGGGTCTTCAACAGGATCTTCAAAGACACATTGTCATTTAGGCAGTCTGAAGTGGAGAATAATTTCATACTGGGAGAATGGGCGGTGATTACAAATGCTATAACAATTCTGTAAATTTAAGGGTTGATGAAGTGAGTATCAGAAGATTAAGGCTGCCAAGATTCAACAAGTTTTGACTCTTTTCTCCCATGCCCACAATGCTGTCAGAAAAACAAAGATTTTATATTCTCTTCTAGTACATTTCCAGTCATCTGCTTTAGAAATAGAAACAATTTCTGTGCATGAAACCTAGACTGATCATTACTTTCCTATTTGTGATTTATAAAAAACTGAAAGCCAAATGCTCCTTCTACCTTTTCTCTGTTCTTTGTTTAAGTGTGATTTTCTACCCTTCCTTTCTCCTGGTGTCTTGCTCCAGCCCTTACTTATATTCTGCATTAATTCTTTCATTTCTCATTATTATGCTTATATATTTGATATATCAGAGTTCTGCATCCCATCTTCCATCTTTTTCTACTTTCCATTCAGTGGCTATTCCACTGATCCTCAGCCTTCTCTATCTCAAGCTGCTCTGTACACTTAAAGGAAGCTATACATATTGATTACAAAGAACAACCGTCTACCCAGATAGGCAGAAAAACAGAAAGCCTAAAATAATGTAAAGCTGAGATGGAGTATGACTGCTCCCTACAGACACTTGTGTGGTGGAAAATTCAAGCTGAAAAACAGTAATCCAGAATCAGTGTAAAGAAGAAAGTTGGAGGTCCCTAACCATTAATAAAGAGAGGATCCAGAAAAGCTTTCTATAAAGAAGAGGAGAGAAAATAACATCATTATTTTTTAAGTCCGATTTTGATACATTCTTAAGAATGATGGAATCTTATCATATGGCAACCACTGCCAACAGCAAGGGACCAAGAATCTCCATTCCAGGTCTGTGTTCTGTCTCTTTTGAGGCATAAGGATTTACAATACAGAAAACATCCCATATCTTCAGTATGAAAGATGATTATGATTCACATAAAGCAACCTTGGCCTCATTGGGCTATTGGGAAGCTATGGAAGCAGCTGGTACATGACAATACACTTTGGAAAGTACATAGCCAAGAACTACAGAAAAATATAAAATTCATTCACAGCAGAGTCCTTTCAGAGCACTCCTGAAAATGTGTGAGATGTGAAAGAACAGGTTGCAGTGTACTAGTCACTGGAGATCAATTTCAAGTGTGGAGAAAGGCTCAGGACAAAGCCTAAAATCACCATCTGGTGATCAGTACAGACCTGCAAAACTGATTGCTCTGCCTCATTTTTTGCCTTCTCTGTTTCCTGCTGCTGCTCTGTGATTTCAGTGAGACTTTGACGTAACTTCACAACTTCTGACAACAGTTGGTCCCGCTCCTCTGTTACCTCTTCTTGAAATCTTAGCAAATCCTCAACACTGGAAGCAAGGAAATAATAGTCAAGCAGTGTCACAGGCCATTTCTGTTCTTCCTCCTATGCCAGAGCAAGACTTTTGTGAGAAAGAGGAGTTTATTTTTTTTCTTGTTTTTCATTTTAAATTCCTTTGCATTAAGACTGATGGTCAACTGAATTACATGCTCTATCTACTGTGATCAGAGTCACCATCAACCAAGTCAAAACTCTTTCTTGTTTTATCACATCCTCATGGGTCTGAATAAACCTTCCATTTCTCGGAAAGGTAACAGGGAACAAAATTCCCTCTTCTATGCCCATTGCAAAATTAGTCAGGGACCAAAAATGCTACACTCATGTAACCAGTCCCTCTGCACCTTACCTGAATGGACACCTAACTAGGCTATGTCTTACAGCCACATAATGTAAAAATAAAATTGACTTTCTGTTTGGACATGTTTACAATATGAAAGGAAGTCCAAGCTGTGGGTTCAAGCTCAATTTTAAAAAGCAGCCTTATTGTTCTAAAAGATTATAGGGTTTTCAAGGCTGAAATCTGCAATGAGTTAGTCTCATGGCCTTGTCACTGGAGAGGTATTTAAGCATGGAAGTGGAGGGCAATACAGAGGGAACTTTAAGAAGAAATTGTAAGCTGGCAGGCCTCAGCAGCCTGGGCAGAGCTGGAAACAGGAATGAGGTGTTGGCAAAGTAAAAACTCCTGTCTCTTGCAGGAAAATGCAAAAAGCAGCCAGAGACAGAAGACTTTAAGGAGAGTTATACTATGGGGAGGTTGAATGACCAAGCTTTTAGATCCAAGGAAAGCTGTTAAACAGGCCCAGAACATTTCAGGGACAAAAGGTGAAGGAGTGGATTTCTCATGGACCTAGGTGGTTTAAGTGCTGGCACATTCCTTGGAGGGAGAAGTGTCTAAGCACACTGAAGACCTCTTGTTTTGGCAGCCTGGATACACAGAGCGTGCACGTCCCATACATATCCTGCATGCATTTTATAAATAAATACCCTAAACAGTGTGGAAATTTCAAGCCATAATCAGGAGGGCAAACCATCAGCAACTTCAGTAGAAAGTGCACAGGTCATAGGGTAAATACACTTAATCTCATCTTTGAGTTTACGCTGCATCTTACAGCATAAGCAGTCTCTGAGAACCTGATACTACAAACAGCAGATTCTGGAGAGCTTCTGAGCAGCTCCAGAGGATGATTATTAAGTGCACAATGCAGTGGCTTAGAGGCTCCATCTCAGACTAGCTCCCTCTATGTGTGTTTGGTTAAAAAAAAAAAAAAAACATAATCTTGAAAGCGTGTAAATATAAATACAAACAAGAACACAGGCAGTGTTAATGCTTTATAACAAAGCTAGGAACAGAAGAGAAATCAAGTCTCCTGCCTTCTTGATTTATCTACTAGACCTTGCCGCTGTGAAATGTAAAAATGTTGACAGGATCCTATTCTCAAAGTATGCTGAAGTGTTTGTCAGATAAAACAATATGACACATAGTGAGAAAGTGCATAGTATTCATTTTATTTGATCTCTCAGCTCAATCCAATACTGAATGAACTCAGAGCCTGATTCTGTACTTGCTCACTGCATAAACACACAGACAAATAAATGTGTATTCATGAGAAAAGTAAAACGCAGAAAAGATCCCTCTGTTTTCCACTGTGTCTACATGGCTAAACAAGGTATAGAATGACAGAAAATCAGACCAGGCTTTCCCTCTCCCTGAGGAAAACTTACTTGTACTCCTGTCCAGCTTTTTCCTTCATTAAATTATTTAGGCGTGAAATTTCCTTTTTCAGTGAATTAATCGTTTCCTTAGTTTTCTGTTCCCTTTCATAGGCTTTATCCACCATTTTCCAAGCCTTTTCAAGCTCCTAGGAATGAAATGGAAAATAATTACATAAATTAAATTGTGTTTAAAAAACTCCCACAAATTAGAAATTAATTGCCTTGCATTTTGGTTAGTTGAGAAAAGAGATTTTTGTGCCTTTTCATGCTTAGGTTCACGACAGTTCCCTTCACTGGGTATCTTTTGTTTTGGCTGAAGGCACAGCAAACATTTTGAGCCATTCAGGCTAGGTCAATTTACACCAGAAAAGCTCTGATACATTTTCTTTAACACACAAATCTGAATATTATCAAATCTCACTCTATGAGGCTTTGATCATGCCAGTACCTCTAATATCTAAAAAATTTACTGACAATTCAGTGTCCTCAAAGGTATCACCTACTTAAATAGCTCATGTCTGTAAAATTCTTACTAGCTGTTATGACAATGAACATCCAATTTGATTTAGATGAGAAAAAGATGTTACTCAACTTTTCTCTCTTTTTGTTAATTTTCATCTATGAGGACTTAGTGTAATTTGATTTTAACTATTTGTTTAGACAAGACACAATTCTTATGCCAAATTTTAGCACATGGAGTTACTTGAATGACAGATTTGTGTGCCTCTCACAAGCCTAGGTTTTGATACCCACAAACAGGATAGGAGAGGAGGGTTCACTCGATTTTTTAACTTCCTCTGCAACTCTCTCCCTTGAATCAAACAAAAGGCTTATTCCTTGCCAGGTTCAAATGAGGCTCCTACCATTTCTGGAATCCTGTGCTAAAAAAAAATGCATAAATTCAGCAAGTGACTGGACTGGACTGGAAGGAAAGTTCCTGAAGTCTCAGTAAATAATGAAGATACTACTTCTACACTAGAAGTCCCTGAGCTTCAAATCACAGCACAACGCTCTTTTTTCAGCTGGCTCCTAGCAGAGTTCTGGACTTCATGGACTTGTATAGGTTGAGAGCTCAAGTGTGGTTGTGCAGTTCTACATTAGCTCTAAGGTCTCTCCAAGGAAAGCCAAATAGAAGCATCATTGTATCAGGCCATAATATCCCTTTCAACCCCTACTTGCATCATATGAAATTGGGGCAGGAAAAAAATACTGTAAAAACCATCTCCCCAGTGAAGAAAATAAGATCATTTAATTTATATCAAGTTGTTTACAAAAGTTCTTTATTGTAATTGACATCTCTGTTTCTGGAAAAAACCAACCCTACTTAACACTAAACTCTAAATTATGACACCTATGTTATGGTATATTGTTAATATACTTATGGAACCCTTAAAATCAAATACATGTAATATCCAGCTGTTTACTGTCTAAATTAAAAATTCAAACTATACAACTAGCAGAAGTAACAGGCTACCAGATTTTGCTGAAAAGACAACACAAACTGTAACATCTGTAGCCTCTTCAAACTGCAGAGGGAATACATTTCCATTTTATTTATTCAACTAGCTCAGCATATCCAAATTTGAACATAAAGATCAGGAATTTTTGCTCTTTTTTTTTTCCCCACATACTAATAAAAGAGTTAAACAATGGGCTTTCCTTGCTCAGAAATTCTGAAAATTACAGTCAATTAAATTCACTACCTACAAACACTATTTTCATTACTTAGTAAATTACTTAGTTCAAAATTTAGCTTGAAAAATGTGCTTTTTCACTTATGTATCAAGCATATTTGAACAGTTTTACATATTAAGTCAATTTTTATGACATATATTTTGAGTTCTAATTTCCATTCAATACAGCAGTGATCATACATAAATATTAAGTGTCATCTAGTAAATCATAAGTTTTTCATTCATTAATATCTTACACAAAAATGCTCAATTCTGAAATTTAAATAAATGCATGTTGGGCTGAAATAACGGCATGAAGACACAGTGTATCATGTTGACTAGCAGAAAAGCATAACATATAACTGTAAATAAACGTTTCAGATTTGTCAACCAGTAAGAGGCAACCCTCCTTTCCCTAGAAAAATGCAAATTGAAAATAAGATTAAAGCTGATTACTGACATCAGAGCTTCCTGCTGGCTGATTAGGCTGTGATTAAAATTGGTGAATTAAATCATTACGATTGGAGTTTTGGGGAAAAGAACTGGGGAATAAAATCAATACAGCCTCTGAAAGGTTTTAGTTGCTCCAGTGAGTATTTTGTTCTGATGAATATTTGCAAAAGTGATCACTTGAATTCAGTGAGGCCGTTTAGATAAGCACTTATTTCAGGTCACCCTAAGCTGTGCTTTTTAAACTTTATCTTTGGTGTGTAAAAACTATTCTATTGAATTTGTATTGATAATACCAATTTTTAACCAAAAAAGTAGGAAGACACAGGTGATGGCCACATTAATAAGTCAAATCTAAATAAGAATTTGCTACAGACTTCCAACTTCCACATCAGCAAAACTGGGCATCATTGTAGTTGCTTCTTGGTTGTATCTTCTACTATAAGAGCAGATCAATAGATCCTTTATTTTCAGAAGTAAAAAGGAGTAAAATTGTGATGATGGAAGCCTTCACAGAAGAAATATTCACATTGTTATTCAGTGTGAAAGACTGCAGTGTGTCAGCAACACAGGGTAATTGCAGTACAAGATAGGTAGGTAATGCATGGCAGTCTGTTGCATAATTAAAGGAAGTACACTGGTTGTTTGCCGTTTGAATCATTCAAAACTTTTTGGACAAGTACTGAACTCTGGAACTTGTGAAGCAGAACTTATGAAGCGTGACTGCTTTACTCTACTTTCATTAAAGATCACATCAGTTTCATTGCTCAGAAACTGAGAATTAATAAAACGCTTTCTTATTATATTGGATTGATATGCCTGGAAATTGAAAATTCGGTCATTTCAAGCAGGGCAGTACAAGCTCCTATGAATTCCCCTTCTAGCATTCCTCCAGTGCAGACTCGTGGATCAGAGTCCCTACCCACGAAAAACAGAATTGTATTCCTTTCATGATTAGCTTGGCCCTTTGCTCCCTTTATATGTCTGTAAACAGCAGACTGTTATGCCCAGTTTATTAAAACTACAAAACAGATCTTTTAACAGCCACCTGACAGTTAACAGCTATTGATTATCACTGATCCACATCCTACCAGCCACCGATCTCTGTGCTTAATCCCTGCCCCAAACAAACCCTACTGATTACAAACATGGAGAAAAATTTTGCTTCTGCAACTTTTATTTCTTACCCTAATGACCCATCAAGTCACCAAGATTTAGGGCCTTAATTTGGAGCAACTATACCATTTTTACAGGAACAGCCCCATCAGGATTCTTTTATGGTTTATAAATAATTAAACTGTGGGACAGACTGTTTGTTTAATTTAGCACTGAAGAATATCATCTCAGCTACTTTAGCACTTGAACTTCCTTCAACACTTAGCCTGGACACACAGGAAACACATTTTTTGAATGTTAAGAAAATTGTAGTGAAATACTACAGCTCTAATAGAACTTTCCTTCAGAAAGAAGAATAATATGGAACATAAAGAGCTTACCAAGCAAAACCTCAAACGAGACATGAACATTTTAAACAATATCCAAATAATTCCTGAACCTTTAACAGAAGGGCTAATTCTCATAACCAAACTGAAAAAGTATCAGCTGTATACTTGGCTCACAGCACACCACTAGAAATGAAATGTCACACGTTGTGCATTGCACATCATTTCTAGCAGGATCATATTGTCAAGCAGCTTTTTCACTAGAAAATCACTTAATGGGTTCAATAGCCTCAGTATGGTTCAGTCATACACTGCCTGAGCTTCAAATTAGCTGCTGAAATTGGAAAGGCCCTTATTTTCCCAACATTTCCACTCCTCAGTTTTATGTTGTTACTAAGACCATTACTCCTCAGCTTGGGAACATCTCGAAGGATCACCTCTCCTACTGTTCACACACAAAGTATTGCCATGCAATAGCGAAAAGGAAATTATACAAATCATTGTGGTTCCTGACATTCATCTACCAGGTTTTGATTAGCAGCAGTGAAAAATCAACAAGATTTTCCACGCTTTTCCTCCTCCTTGAAGAGGCTTTGGGCAGTACCACAGTTTTGCAAGCTGCAGCTATAGAATGGCAGTGCTGCTATTTACATTCATTCTGAATGTATTTTCTTCATAATTCTAAGGACAAGAAACTTCATTTCAAAGAACTTCTATTTCTGTAGTGCTGAAAAATCACTGTGGATTGCTACACTGACTTTATTTTACTGGAACAAAATACTTTATTGTAAGGCATGGAGGTTTCTCAACTAAGTGCTAAATTAAAGCCTATCTAGGTATCACAAAGCTAAGTTTTTAAACCATCAGAATGAAGAAGTTCCAAATACAGTCTTATGATCACTCAGCAGCTTTAGGTTTCTGACAGTCAAAATTCACTGTAAGCCTAAAAACATCAACTGTTTTTAGTGAGCCAAGCACTTTGACTTGACAGAGCTCAAATCAATAATAACAAACAACACATCAGAGTAAACTGGTCAAATCACACTGAAATGCTACATAGGATTCCTTTCCAAAATCGCTGTGAAACATTTATTTATATAAGTTGTCACTTCCTTGGCCTAAAATCCATACTTCAACAAAAAGTAGATTTTCTATATTCTGGCAACAGTTAAAATCCAAGCAGCCCTTCAAAAGTATTAAGGAATCAAAAACTGTACATTAAGTTGAAAATGTGCCGTTTTACAGAGGGAAAGCTTAAACAAAAACTACTAGTGAGTACTTGAAAGCTGACAGAGTTGGTTTAGTGCAAATAAACACAGAATTTGACTGAAATCTGTAAAAATACCGGGCTGAGCAAACAAAGCAAAGCAGAGGTTAAACAACTGGAGATTCCAGCTCTATGCTTAGTCCTCCAGCTAGTTCTCTATACAAAATCAAGTGTTCTTGCAGGTGCTTTTCTTATTACCATGCTTTTCATTAACAATTTCAAATCATACTTCATCATATTTAAAACTTTACCGCCTTCAATGATGATATAGTTTCCTCATCATCATTAGTGAGTTTTGTGAGCACAGCTACTTTAGATGACTTCTCCACAAGCTCAGCACTCAGCTTCCTGCATTTCTCCATGAGATGCTTTTCATTTTCACGAGACTTCTTCATAATAGCAAGGAGCTTCTCATATTCAACACGGAATTTTTCCAGAGCTTCATCTCTGTTCAGTATACTGATGAATTCTTGGGAGTCTTTTTCCAGTGCTTCGAATGCACTTTCTTCTAGATATGGTTTGTCAGAGTTTTCCTGAGTGAAATAATCAACAAACAAGAGGAATTCAACATCTCGTTTACGACCCCAGAATACAAAGAAGTAATATACTGAGTATATAACAGCTACTAAAAAATCATGACAAAATTTTCTGAAATAACAGTTCTTTTGCTAGCATATTACATGCATGTTGTAGGCTATTTTTCAAACACATCTCCCCCAGTTTTACTGAAATAACTTGTGCTTTACCAGCCAGAGCTCTTGTAATTGAGTCCCACAACTGCTTTCAAGTCTATAAAATAACATCATTGTGATAGTGTTTGAATAATGCATCAACTACTGAGGAAACCCAGTATTTTAGCCCCAATTCTGCCCAGTTCTCTATCCTCTAAAGCCTGATTAGTTTATTATTTCTATCCAGATAGTGGCAGAGACTTGCAGACAAGCACATCTCAAAGCTCAAGTAATGCCAAAGCAAGCCAGTCCTTCCTCTTTGGGGAATGCTACCTTTCATAGAAGACATTTTTCATCTAGCTCAGTTCTGATGCCAAATCCTTGCAAATGCACCTCTGAGGTGGTCTCAGTAGGATAGGGAAGC
Source organism: Melanocharis versteri (assembly GCA_013397845.1). NCBI lineage: Eukaryota > Metazoa > Chordata > Aves > Passeriformes > Melanocharitidae > Melanocharis > Melanocharis versteri. The sequence continues at coordinate 2,865,807 of VZTG01000491.1, forward strand.
AGCTCTCCTGTCAGCAGGAAAACCTCAAGGGCAACTTTAACACTACAGCCCACGCTCCAGCCAGCATCCAAGAATGACTGGAACTGTGTGCCGAAACTCAGTGCATCCCCCCTTCAAATCTGCTCTGGGACTCACGGGTTTCTTCCCATTTCATCCTCCTTCATCCTCCTCTCCAAACCACAAATTACAAAATGGTTTGGATTGGAAGAGGCCTTAAAGATCATCTCATTCCAGCTCATTGCCATGGACCTTCCACTAGACCAGGTTGCTCAGAGCTCCATCCAACCTGGCCTTGAACACTTCCAGGCACGTGACATCTGCAACTTCTCTGGGCAACCTGTGCCAGTTCCTCACCACCCTCACAGCAAAGAATTTTCTCCTAATATCTAATCTAAACCCACTCTCAGTTTGAATCCATTCCCCTCTGTCCTGCCCCCCGTCTTGTCCCTACAACGTGGTCTTGTGAAAAGTCCCTCTCCAGCTCTCTTGTAGGCTTCCTTCAGGTACTTCAGTTTTGATCGTGTTTGTCATTGTAAACAGAGTTAAAAGACGAGCAGTAATGAGGGGGGAAGTAGGGCGGGAATCACACCCATGATCTTATACGTAGCAGCTGCTCCTAAAATTTAGGAGTTATTACTGCCTGCGTACAAGTAGCCTGATTGCTCTTACTTTCAACATAGCTGAGCTCTGCTCACACAGGTGGCACACGAGCATGGTATACGGCTACAGATGATACACAGGGGATGTCGTTGGGCTTATCCTGAGGTGCAGCTTTCCTGGGGGACAGGAAGGGAAGGGAGAGACAGGTTACAGGTTACCTCAGCCATGCTGCCGTCGGGTAGGGGTGGCGGGCTCGGGACGGCGGGTCGGTGAGCAGGTGACTGCCGGGGTCGGTGGCGGTGGCGGTGCCGGGAGCAAGGGCGGTGGCGGTGCTGGGGTGGTGCCGGNAGTTCGGCCGTCGGGTATTTTAACCAGGGACGCCGAGGACTGTTTCTCCTCCGACCCAGAAGGCTCCCCGAGCAGAGCAGCTCAGCGCGGCCGGCAGGGCGGGCCAGCTCAATCACTGAATTGTTAGGGTTGGACGGACCTCTGGACATCAGCCAGTCCGACCGCCCTGCCAAGGCAGGGTCACCCGGAGCAGGTGACACAGGTTCCCGGGGGGTTCTGAATGTCTCCACAGAGGGAAACCTCACGACCTCCCTGGGCAGCCTCTTCCAGTGCTTTGCCACCCACTATGGAAAGAATTTCTTCCTCATGCTGAAGTGGAACATCTTGTGGTTTAGTTTATGGCTATTGCTCCTCATCCTGTCGCTGGGCAGCACTGAACACAGCCTGGCACCATCCTCTTGACACCTGTCTTTGAGACATTTATATGCATTGATGAGATCCCCTTTTGGTCTTCTCCAGACTGAACAGGCCCAGCTCCTGCAGTCTCTCATCACACAAGAGATGCTCCAGACCCATCATCTTCTTTGTGGCCTCCACTGGACCCTTTGCAGTAGCTCCTTGTCTNCCACCCACTATGGAAAGAATTTCTTCCTCATGCTGAAGTGGAACATCTTGTGGTTTAGTTTATGGCTATTGCTCCTCATCCTGTCGCTGGGCAGCACTGAACACAGCCTGGCACCATCCTCTTGACACCTGTCTTTGAGACATTTATATGCATTGATGAGATCCCCTTTTGGTCTTCTCCAGACTGAACAGGCCCAGCTCCTGCAGTCTCTCATCACACAAGAGATGCTCCAGACCCATCATCTTCTTTGTGGCCTCCACTGGACCCTTTGCAGTAGCTCCTTGTCTTTCTTGCACTGAGCCCACTCAAGGCAGGGTCCTGTGGAAGGCAATAAACAGGGATTTGTGAACTTTGGGGGCACAAATCGTAGAACCACACAATACATTGGGTTGGAAGGGACCTTAAAGATCATCTCATTCCAACCCCATTGCCATGGGCAGGGACACCTTCCACTAGACCAGGTTGCTCAGAGCTCCATCCAGACTGTCCCGGAACACTTCCAGGAATGTGGCATCCACAGATTGTCAGGGCAACATGTGCCAGTGCTTCAGCACCCTCACAGTAAAGAATTTCTTCCTAACATCTAATCTAAACGTACGCTCTTTCAGCTTAAGACCATTCCCCCTTGTCCTGTCCCTACATCCCGACTGGCATTTGGAGCCTGACTTCTGCCATGTCATTGTACCCAACTATTCACAGTAGCTTGTCCATGGGTGGTTTGGCACAATCCATGGTGCAGGAAAAGGGGAGGCAGGACAGCAGCTCCGCTTCAGAGCTGTGCTCAAGGACCAGCCGCTGCTGTTCTCTCCACTCCCAGCTAAGCCCTGAAATGGTGGGGTTTATCTCTCTAAGCACACAAATTGTTCCATCTGATAGCTTTTTAGGGCAGGGAATTTACCATGTATATGCTCCTTAGCAGCATGGATGTTGGTTACGACCTTAAAGTACCACTTGAAACAAATAACAATGATGGAAAACTTTTTCTCTTGCTGGTTTAATGAAGCCTGAATTGTAGCACTTCATTTTACTGATTACATGGCAAAATAGGCAGTTTCAAATGGATGCTTTCAAATGGTCTGATTTTACCATTAGAACTGGAGAATAATGCACATTTTATAATGTATTCTTTTTATGTGTGACTTAATTTACAAAATATCCTATACACTGAAACATTCAATCATTTCAATGCATACTTCTAATAAAAAAAAATCAATAAAGTTCCTTTTCTAAGTTTTGCACTCCCTTTTTTCCTCATTTTCTTTTGTACTGATGTTTCTTACATAATAAAATTACCAGGAAGATGATTATGATAAATTCCTTGATTCTAGGATTTTAGTTCTCAAGAGGACAAAACTTCTAGACCTTTAAAATAAAACAATGGTACATGTAATGAAATATCAAATGGTATGATTTTAATTTTGTGAGCAAAATACTGCTGGAGGAAGGGAACACACTTAGAATTTAAAAAGTTATATTATGTGATGAACAAAAAAAAATCCTCCAATTTACATCTCAAATATATAACACTGATACTTACTATACTGTTTCTTATGTCTTTAAAAACAGAACAGGAGTGGAAGCTCATGATGGGAGGTAGTCACCTTTGTGCTTCAGGTTCGTGTTTGTGCTTGAAGGTAACAGCATAAATGTGTCCAAAAATTATACCCATTTATTAAGACATTCCCATGAGCTTCCTGGGCTGGTTGAAGATGTCCCTGTTCACTGCACAGGCTCGGACTACAAGACCTTTAAATGCCCCTCCCAAAGTAAACTATTCTATGATTCTACTCTTACGTTTTTCAAACTCCTGGTAATCTGTGTCCTCTGAGACCACGTAAGGGTGACTGTATAGACTGGTCTTCATGACAACTTCCATTTGAGCTAAATTCATTCAAATTCAGCTAGCTCACCCTCGTGGTAGCTGCACCTCTAACTGCAGTGCGGACAGAGTGGGGTGAGTGTTAGGAGTCCATGGTAACTCATGCAAAAGCCCATTTTTTAAAAAAAGCCTTAAAACATCACAACTCACAGCACATAAGTACAACCAGGACACAAATCTGTGACAAGACTCAAATGTTCACATTGAATTAATTCTGTAACAAATTATATTAACAACAAGAGAATGCCTCAACAGCTTCATAAACAAGGAGCTGCACTGACACTCAAGAGGACACCTGGGTTTCTGACCTTAGCAAGAATTTACTTTAGCTCAGGACCAACCACTTAGAATTCCCTGTGCTTGAGATTCATCAGTGAAGCGTAAATAACCACATCTGCTGTCCTGCAGTGGTGCTGTGACTGTCATGGCTATAAATGATGCACTCATGTCATAGAGAGAACCTCTGGACAAGGTGGAGCTCTTTGAGTGGGATCACTTTTTAACTCTCCCTTTTAAGATGACCATATGTTCCCAGCTCTGCAAAAACCTGTCTGCTGGTAAGACCAGAAAACTCCAATGGCCACAGAAGAAAAAAAAATTACCTTAAATAAAAACAAATAAACTTCCATTAATAGCAAGGACAAGCCAGACCTAGAAAGTTTCACTTACTGAAAATATTGTTATTTATTTCCCAAAATGTCTGACTTTGTTCAAGAGACACATGCACTTTATGGTAAATAAGCAGAATCACCTGTCTCACCAGCTGCATAGAAGAGAATTTTGCATCAGCGAGGTGTGTTGGTGTGCATACAGAAAGGGTTACTAGAGAAGAAATGTTTGCTCACTGATTTATTTGAGGTCACAACCCTTGTGCAGTTAATTTAAGGCATGTTTTAAACCGTAGTGGCATGAAAATGATAAGCCATTACTTCCTGAATGTAAGGATTTATGGGCTGCTGCAGAGATATAAATAATAAAGTAAAATCTCATCATGAGATGACCATGGGGTATGTAAGCCATTTGGGGCAGGGACCATGACAGCACGTGTCCTCTGGAAAGTGTAAAAGGAACCTCGTGCCCTCTGGCCGGTAGGGATAGGATGAACTGACGCAGGAAAGCGCGGGGGCTGAAGTGATGCCTGCCAGCCCCGCTGCTGTCAGGAGGCGTCGGGAGGCGGCAGCACCGCACCACGGCCGCGTCCGCCGAACCGAGCCCGGCCCGGACACGGGTCACGAACATCCCTAATACACGGGGATGCAGTGGGGCGGTGACCGCGCGCTCGTGCATGAGGCTCTGCAAGTGAATTCGGGATTGCTCCGTTTACTCAGATAATATCATCAATGGGAGATTACCGCTAAGGAATGCAAAATTTATCTACCGATTTGCTAATGTTAAATTATTTTTTGACATACGTTACAAATATGTTACGTAAATATTACTTAATTTAACTGCAAGTCCTGTAATTTCCCCAGCAGTATGGAAATCCAGCAGAGCCTCATGGCGTCAAAGAGCAGAGATGCTGCAGGCACTGCCAGTGGGCTGACATCCTGGGACGTACCCAGGAAACCAGATTGCCTCCTCAGTTACATCAGAGTCTTGCAGTATTAAAAGGAACAAGAGCTTACCGCAAATGCTCCTTTTTCTCCAGTGACAAGGAAATGCTATATGGTTCTCAATTACCTAATTATCTAACCGATATTTTTACTATATTCTTTTCTAATGTCCTCTCCGCCTGTTATTTTCAAACTTAATGATAGTTTTATAACGAGAACGGTTGTTCAGTTTAAATTGGATTGAGACTTTCTTCTTTGTTCTTAAAGATGATGCAACAGACCTCAAATAACAGTAACCTTTGATCATGTTTGGCACTAGAGTTGAGCCAATGATCTCAAGAGAGGAAACATTACCATTCTCATAAGAAGTTAAATCATAGCAATGTTTCAGTTAATAGAAACACCCAAATAAAGACCTTGGTTAGTTCTGAGAAGCTAAAGCTGACAAGCGGTCTGTGTATAATGTACAATTACATGCTCTACATAAAAAATAAAACAGATTAGAGTTATGGAAAGTAACTAAAATTAATTCAGTAATCCTGAAACTAAGTTGAACTTGCTATTCCCCAATATGGTTTGAAACTGCAGAACAGTTTTCCATCCCAGTTTTTCCTCCCAGTTCTGCAACTGAGATTACTACGGCGTGCTATGCTTGTTAGAAAATTCCTCTCTTCTACCCTTCTCCAAGTGAAACATGGGGATTCTCCAAGACCACTGGATGAAAGCAATGCTCTGCAGATCCCCATCACCATCACTACCCACTGTGGGGTCCTACCGTCACCAGTGTTATGGTTTATGCTACAAGTCTGGCCTCCAGCTTTAGAGAGTGAGATGGGGGACTTTTCTTCCTATATGTGTGAAGGAATGGTCTGATAGAAGTAACCCCTCCCATCCTGGTTGCCCAGCATCATTAATCACTGGAGAGGCCATAAAGGAAAGCCTACAAGGTAACATAAATACACTTGGCCCTGCAGAGCTCTTAGGTTTCTTCAGTCAATGATTTCCATTATCTGCTTACCAGTTCTGACCCGTGGTTGTCTTCCCTATCAGGAACATTTGGGTCTATTTAAAAATGAGTTTCAAATATGTATAGAGTCATCATGTGCTTATTAGCTTTCCCACAGTCTTTTGGTTCCGGCAGCAAAATCCGGGCCTTAATATCATATTCCTGTTCCCCTCACATTTTATTCTTCAGCCTTTTAATTCTCAGCCACCAAGTCTTTCCCTAGATGAAAAATTTGTCAGGCATCTTTCACTATTTGACACCTGACTCCTCTAGGAAGAAGAGGCTATTAGAAAAAATCTTAATACCCAGAGAAGGGTGGAGAAATCACAGAGATTTAAGATGTTGATAAGGTCACGTGTAGGGGATAGATGAGGACAGTGTATGGTAAGCTGTGAGGAGGTGATCCCATCTCCCTGCACATGCACTTGCATGATAGCCAGGAGGTGTGAAATGTCCATGGGTGGGAGTCCCCCATTCCCATCTCCCCTTGATCTGCTCCTGCTGTGCCTACAAAAGCACTGTCCTGCTGCAGTCTCCTTCAGGCTTACCCAAGGGTGGGCCCCAGCAAGGCCTGACAAGTACAAGATTATCACTCCTGCTTTCTCTGTGTGAAGTATTAATGTAATTCCTCTGTGTACTCCAGGCTGGCAGTTGTCTCCTGTATTCTTTGATTTTTTTTATTTACCATTTCTAATAGTTTAAGGAACTATCGATAGTTTTGTAATGAATTAGAAATACTAGTGGAAAGAATAAGTACTCGATCTTCTAACGGGTCTGAAAGCAGCTGAGTCCCTCAAATTTAACTCAGCCCCAATCTTGCTCTTGTCCTGCACCTGCTAATGGGATCTTAGAGTCCATTTTAGAAATAATGTTATTATATCTAATTTCTGCTGCAGTAGTAGCCATGTCACAGGGCCACAGGTTAAGTCCCAGCATGTAAAGAACTATGGTACTGTTACTCCACTGTTTGCAGCTTCAGGTCCTGCCCAGCAGGTGAGTAAGGTTAGCGGAGCTTGGCTCATTATCAAATAAATTACTACTTTCAGCAAGATAATGATCTCAAGCCTTCTGCAATGCAGCAATACTCAAACAATGAATCATGTCCTAGAGTTGTCAGGATATGTGCCTCTAGCTTTCCCTCTTTCAGACTGCTGAACTGCATCAAAAACCCCCTAACACAAATCAAATGAATGTGTCTTGGTTTGAGTTTTCCATTTACGTGTATTGCATTGTTATCATAATTTTATCCCATCTTAGGTGGCACAGAAAGTAGATCCTGAATCTAGGATGGGAGATATGTCATCTAATCTGTTGAGATGTGAGCCCTCCTGTGAAAAATGTTCAGGTCTTTTCCCTATATCCCAGAGAAATTTTGCAGATACATACAAATTATATCCACTGTAACCTATAGTGATTTGTATTGTCCAAGGTGTATGTCCATATAGATACACATTCAGAATCAGTAATTACTGCCTTATTGGGCTTTATGTGGGTGATATTTAATAGACATTTTCCTCTGGCTTAGGTGATGAATAGCTGTGATCCTGGCAAAGGAGCTGCTTTCTCTCCTCCTGCTGCTGTGAGGTTCCCAGGGGAAATAAACAATGCACCAGACAGGCTGGGTCCTGCAGCAGAGAAGCAGGGAGATTCCAGTACTGCTCTTGCTAGAGATATTTCCATAGATTAGGGCATATGAGGAAGGAATGTACTAATAACACCCAGGTTGCTAATAAAACTGAATAAACTTGATTCGGACACGGAGGAGATAATGCCTGTATACACAAATTTACAAACACAAACCCTCGGAATAACAATAAAGCTGTTACTTAATTCAATAAGCACTTCAGGAAATACAAAGAACAGGATGACTTAACAGTCCCAGTTATCACTCATGAGCTAGCCAGCTTCAGAATAGATCTGTGCAACCACACTTGCCTGGTGCCCTCATGATAGCACAAAGTCTTAATGCAACATATAACGCTGATTGTCTCCCACCACTGCACATGTCCACCATCTGAGCTTAAAAAAAAAATCAAAGCAGTGGTGGTGGAGAACATGCAACATGCCAGAGCACCAGTAATATAAACCAGTTGTTGCAATGCTGTGGAAAGAGGAGGGGTACAATATAGTTCCCCTAAATCAGATAGATGTTGCTATGCTCCTGCCCTTAAGCTTCCTGTGAAAGTGACAGTTGTTGAGAAAACTTATTTCTGTGAGAAATACAAGACTATGGCCCTTAACTCTAGAATGAGGGTAGTGTTGGAAAACACCTTCAGAAATCCTTTACTGTGGCCTTGATCATTAGCTAACACTTGCTGTGCCTCAGTTCCCTCATCCCTGGAAGGACCAAGCCTGCCAGAATTCAAAAAGCATTTGCACAACACTGTCAGGCACATGGTGGTGTTGTCCTGTGCAGAGCCAGGAGCTG